>JAODLM010000179.1:0-101823 GCA_036937905.1 Salvia rosmarinus
TTTCTTCACAAACATCACGGATTCCACAGTCGTCTTCTTTGCCTTCTCCTCCAGCGCCTTCACCTTTTGCTGGAGCTGCTTCATGTAAGATTGCATCTCCAAGAACAAAGCCTTATCCATCATATATATACACATATATACATATATCAATAAAATTCAGATTATAAAATATCATATATACAATTACTCCTCCATCCTAACAAGTGTCTAATGACCTAAAACACACATATCAAAGAGTTAAATTTACTCTTGTTATCCCTAATTATTTCTTAGAAATTTGAAAAAGTTAAAAAAAATGATAGAAAAGTTTTGTTTATGGGGACAAATTCATTTTAAAATGGGACAGTTATTGGGGAGGAGAAGTACCTTTTGAGACCGGGACTAGGGCAGACAAGGCGATGAAGCGCTGGCTGAGCTTCTCTCTCCTCTTTCTCTCAGCTAAGATGTGATCCTGTGCTAGAGAGCTTGCTGTTGAGGGTGATTCTCTTGATCCCTTGGCATGGCTTGAGCACATAGTTTGAAGATTGATGAGTGGTGTGGTGGGAGAACCATGCTTCCTCTTTAGGCCTCACAACTCCCACAGTAGGGCTATGGGCAAAGCTGGTGGTTGGAGGGGTGAGTTTGACATTCTCTCTTGCTTGAGGTTTTGAGCTGCTTCACGGCGGTTCTCGCCGACGGATCGCCTCCGCTGCCTCTTGAAGTCCAACAGAGGCTGCTGGGAGGTGTGGGAGTGATGGAAGCCTTCGGAAAATCCACAAGAAATCGAGCTGAGATCGTCGATTGGGTCCACTTGCCATTGCTGGAAGAATGAGATCAATATCCATTCCTGAAATAAATAAAAATTAAAACAATTTGGGGATTATGTAAACTAGAATTCAAGAATTTATTTGGACATAATAGAAACGAGGGTTCTTACGAAATCAGCTATGTCTCTGAGGTTGAGATCTCCATGCTCCGAGAATTAATTGGTACTACTTAATATGAGCTAGCCTGCATAAAATCAAATAAAGATCAATTTGTGTAACAGATATTGGGTTTTTCTTTTTAAGTTTGTCAACATTCCCTCAACGCATAAAGCCTCAAGGTTGTGAAAAAAATGAACAACTTACCTTCAATTTTATGGACAAAACTGCACTTTGTTTCCACTCAGTTGATCCCAATCTTTCTTCCAATTGATACGACTTGTGCTAATTTTATAGTGTAGCTAACACGATTTGGTACATCTTTTCTCATATTATAAACGCAGTCTTCACAGGCCTCTGCTGATGTGAACTGGCGTTTAAACATTATTTTGAACAATAATATGTGAACTTGTAATAAACAAATAATTCCGTTTTATTGGAGAAATGAATTTCTAAAATGGGATAACTTTAAGGCAGGTGTAAAGCAGCGATCAATTAGAGCTGTCTTATTAAGAATATTTGAAGACTTTTAGATGTTGGTTGAAATTGCCAGTGGAAAAACATTACCAATAAGCATAGCTGTTTTCCTTTTTGATTTCAGCATTATATTTCAACCATCAATTATAATGGATGAAATCACATTTCATTACTCCACATTTCTCAGGGGCTTCCGTATACATATCTCGATGACTCATATACCCAATTGGGCACATGCTCTAATATTATTATCTTCATTAAAATAATAAGGTGCTTAATTTTGAATGATTATTATGTCAACTAAAGAATTGACTCTCCGGCCAAATTATTTCATTGACACTCAAGGTAATATATATATATATATATATATATATATATATATAAGTTTGAATATATATATATATGTGTGCGCCCTTGCTAAATGGAGTTAGGTTGAGTCAAAACAGCATCACGCACTTGGAATATATATCCAATTTTACTATGTATTTATTAAATTTTATTTTGATATTAAAAGAGAATTAGCAAGGTAGTGTGGAATATTTTATTCCACCTTGGCTGGAGGACATTAATTGTCTCGATTGATTCCTTTAAGTTCTTAAATCAATTTTAAGGTTTTCCTAAAAAAGAGTGAGAATATGTATCCGGAATAAAGTTTTCACCATGATCACATCATAGTATTCTTCAACCATGTAAAATTGAGAATCAAGATTAAATTTCATTTCCCTTCATTAAATTTAGAATAATAGTAAAGTTTGTCACCCTTTGTAGAATTTGACACAGTTAGGCCTTGACAAGGAGGTCCAAAAATGAGAGGTGGTTGCTGATGTGGTTGAGCTCAAGTGGTAATTGAGCATTAAAATTCTTTTAATAAAGTGGTCATTGATTTGATTCCATCTATAGTTGTAGTTTCATTTAAGTGGATACATTATGTGATAGCTTGTGCAAGTTTGATTATTTGAGATTAATTGTTTGAAATTCTTTGATTCTATTAGTTAGAAATTCATGATATATGTATTTTATCTAAAATATATTAGAAGTGGGAAGATAAAGATTAAAGTAATTATATATATATATATATATATATATATATATATATAGAGAGAGAGAGAGAGAGAGAGATCAAATAGTAAGACCTAAGATAGTATGTAATCTTCAATCTCATACACATCTCATAGATCCTATGGTTTGAGAATTTTTCGGACTTTTTAAGCTAATTTCTTGATTTCGCTACAATATGGGTAGTAGATTAGTAATTTGATTTGTTATGTGATGTGAAAACAAACCTTGCATTTTGTTGGTGATGCATTCACATGAACAAAAAATGCAGATTGAACACGATAATGCATATGGTTGGAAGCTCGCGCCCATGTGCTTGTGCTTTCGCGTCGTGACGCTTCGCTATCCGTCGTATTGGCATGATGCATTTTATATTTTGTTAAATACATGAACATGTTTTATTAAATGCATGAACATGCTTTGTTAAAGCATATTTGTGTTTAACGTGACAACATGCGTTTCATGTTTTGTTCGATGCGTTTATGTTTTGTTAAATTCGGTTTATGGTTTCAATACGACATCTCATCCATTATTCTCGTCGAATTCCACGTCCTTTTTGATTCTGGTTGAATTATGAACCACATAGACACCATCTCATCGATTCTTGATCATCTATCAATCCGTCTTATTTTTCTCAAAATTCATCAATTTTGTTCTCAAATTTTTCTTCTTCTTTTCTTTCTTTCAAAATCATTGTTTGTTGTTGTTATGTATATGTCACTCTTTGTTCATAGTTGTTGTGATGGATTGTATGTCCATTGTTGTCATCGTCGTCGTAATCGGTGTCGTCATACTCGCCGAGGAGGAAGAGAAGAAGATCGGTTGATTTCTTATCATTTTACCCTTTGGGAAAAAATTAAAAAAGAAAAATGAGGCATCCGTGGTAACGTAGTGCGGTCAATGTTCAAAATGTGTGTCGATTGGGTCTACTCTACTCGAGAGCCGGATCTACGAGAATCACCATATATATATATATATATATATATCAATAAGAACCATCAATTTTAAGTAATGAGAATTAATCATGAACATTTATTTGATGCGATCTTGTGGTCTATATTTAATCTCATATTTGTAACATATTATCTACATAATTAAGAGCGAGGTAATTAAGTAAATGCCTTTTTTAACGGATGGATAGCTATAATTAAAGGGGCTTGATATGTTTTTTGGTATCTAAAATTCATAATCTTTATATTTCTATTGTTTATCTTTTTTTTTTTGCATTCTACTCAATCATTTGATATTTTCTAAATATCAATTAATTAAATATACATACACAAATTAAGTAGATATCATCAACTGCATAGTTCACTATGGAGTCGTCACCGATGTCCATGCAATACAGAAACATCATGAACAACATTAAGACTTAAATGCACACAACGTAATAATCATGATTATTTGTCTTATGATACATTTAATCAATGCATATGCATACAAATTACAATCTCATAAGACTATCAAATTTTGCATAAATAATATCACGAAGTCAAAACACTCTCAAAATATAACATTAATTCATAGTTATACATAATAATTTGTCCTATAATACTTTTCACTATTAAGCATAACTGGTGGCAGAGCATGATTTTTTCTTGGGGCCCAATTAATTATAATTTTAAAGGTAATAAAATAAAATTATAAATAATAATTATTTAATAATATAATGAGTTTATTATAATCCTTTTAGAAATTTGATTGGTAATATTAATTCACATATAAAATTTTATTATTTGCATATATTTTATTTTATTAATATAAAATAAATTATAGAAAAAGACGAAATAGCATTTTATCAACATAAAAAATTATAGGAAAAAGGAAAGAAATATAAAGGAAAAAAATGAAAGGAAATAAAAAATAAGTATGAAAAAGAAAAAGAAAAGAAAATAGTAAAACTAAAAGTCGAATCAAGATCTCTTAAATGAGAGATATAAAATCCTAACCTTTAAGACTACAATAGATTTAGTTATTAAATATTAAATATTTATAGAGAACACACATGTTTAGCTAAATTAATTAACATAGTGTTATTATTTGCATATATATTTTATTTTATCAATATAAAACAAATTATATAAGAAAGAAAAAGGAAAAAATCACAAAATAAAGAAGAAATAGAATAGAGAGAGAGGAAACCTGAACAAAGAAAGGAAAGCAGGAGGGAAAAAAAAAGAAGAGAAGGGAAAAGAGACTAGAAAGCGAGAAGAGAAAAAAAAGAAGGAAGAGAGAGAGAAAAAGGAAGAAAAAAAAGGAAAGAAAGAAATAGGAAAAAACAAAGAAAGAGGAGCAAATAGAGAAACAAGAAAAAGAAAAAAAGAAGGAAAGAGAAGAAAAAAAAGAAGAAAAGAAAAAGGAAGAAGATGTTGTTGAGTCGATAACTCTTGTAAAGAGTTATTATAGGTCTTTTAATGATAAAAGCTCGGTTGTTGTATTCTCTCGCTTGTTTGTCTTGTCTTGCTTGTGTCTCTCTGTTTCGTGTGTTTGTGTGAAGGATTGAGTCGATGAGAATAAATGGTTTAGTTGTTTTTAGCGTTATTTATATAATTATAGCATGTTGCGGGAAGAGCGGCGTGAAGGCAGGCCGAGCTCGTGCGATGACTTGATATAAGAGAATAGGCCGAGCTCGCATCCTTGAGCTCAAGATTGAAAAGTTCACAAGTATGAAGGCGACCTCGAGGTGGGGCTCGGGCGAAGCGCGAGCTCGAGCGGCCTTGACTTCGAGCGAAACTCGAGCTCAGGATCGAAGTGTTCGAACTCCTCGATGGATTGAAAGTGGGCGAGCTCGTGCGGTGGCTCATGCGGAAGCCAGGCTACTAGTATGAATGAGCTGCGTGTTGAGAAAGTAAGGTCGGACTCATTGGTAAAGTAAAGCCGTGGCAGCCGAGCTCGAGTAGCGAAATCCAGCGTACTTCGGGAAGGCAGTAGCATGGAAAGTGCAGGTTAATTCTCGAAGAAGAGCGGGACCACGCCACGTGGCGGTACTCTGACGTGAAAAGAGACCACGCTCGCATCGGCGAGCTAGCGAAAAGAAAAGGATCGGGAGCAAGGCGGCGGTGCAGTGCGTACCTCAGCGCGGAGGTTGTTATTAAAGGGGTTGGCAACAATCGAAGGAGGCGGGATATCGACATTGGGAGAGTTCGAGGATAGAGAACATACGGAGTAAGGAAGATGCGAATTCTTGGAGAGGAAGTCTCGGAAGGGCGGCGATCGAGCTTACCTCTGATTCCGATAACTAATTTCTTTATCTTTCTTAAACCTTGTCTACCATTTTTGCTTATTTCAATGTTGTTAACGACTAGTAGAGCTAAACCTTTATGATTTGATTTTGAAACCCGTATGCGTAACGCAGAGTTTCGCTTGTCTTGCCAAATCACTATTGTTTTATTGGGGCATTTTATCTCACTTGTGATTGATCACCATTAGTGAGATCGTAGTTCTATAATTCTGGGAAGTTGTTATAGAATGGAAAACAATAAAGACGTAGAACATGATTTTAATGTTATGTTTGTAAATAGCATAGGAATATGCATTTACCTTAGTGCAAATATGAATGGATTAGTAATGATATTCTAAGAGCGATTCGATATAGGAATATAAACTTGGATCTATAGAATATAATCTTAGATTTGGAAAATACTAAGAATGAAAAGTTCATGTCATAGTGATAATCGAGATAATCTGTAGCAATATTTAGAAAAGCATGGGTGGAATGAAATCAAGTCATTTTCTACCTTGATACGGTAATCTCCTAGTTTTGTGACTCCTCCCTTGTGCGAAGTCATTTTAATTCGATTCGGTGTTATATTCTAGTTCGTATCGAGTTCGTCCATCTCCTTTTTTTCAAAATTACAATCTCGTGATTTAAATGTGCATTCACATGGATTCGATCTCGGAATACTTCCAGTATATACTTGTTGATTCGTGCACTTGCGTATAGTATATTCACATCAAAAATATTTTCAACAACAAGTTTTGGCGCTCGTTCCAATTGAAAATATATAAGATTAGATTGAAATTTGTTTTCTTGTCGTGACTCTCTGGTCATTACCTTTTGTGTGAGCAGGGTTACGGGATTGTGGTTTATGCTGCAGGCAGCGCAGTGACCCATGGATTAGATCGAGTTGAGCCTTTCGTAGAAGAGCGCCGACAACAGTTCGAAACATAGCGGAGTAACGCGGCGGGAGGAGAGGCACCTATGGCGAAATGCCATTGCATCGGCGATGATCGGGAAGGGGTATCGATCGCTAACCCGGTTGGACGAATCCGGAATTACAAGACCAGTGCTGGAACAGGTTGACTGGCCGGTCATGTTTGGATGCTCAAGCGGTGGGCGATTTAGGTGGTCGGCCGGAGGATCACATCTCCACCTTGATCATTGGTCGTGACTCATTTAAGCTACCGGGTGTTCAGCGGCCGAGACTTGATTACCTTTTCCATCGAGATCGTGCAGCATGGTGACGATCTTCATCAAATCCATCACCTCATGGAGCGAGCTCGGAAATTTTTTGATGAAGTACTTCCATACCAGAGCAAGATTCGGAATGACATCATGTCATTCGGAATGACGAAGAGTCGGTGTCGAGCTTGGGGCGATATAGGAAATGCTGAAATGTCCTCATCACGGCATTCCGCGCATTCATTGGAGACCTTCTACAATGGTCTCAATCGTCATACGTTTGGTGTTGATGCCTCGCAAATGGGCTATTCTTGAAGTCGCAGGAAGCATCGAGATATTAGAAAGGATCGCTGATAAGATTGCCCAATGGTCAAATTCTCGTGCGCTGATAGGAAAGAAATCGATGTTGGTGTGTTGGAGGTTGATGCCACGAGCGGCGTGCGGCCGAGTAGCATCCATGGTAACATGTTAAAGGATTGCAAGTACCTAATCCGGTGAGTGCGTAGACGGAGTAGTCCGGTGGTCGCACCTACCATGATAAGCGGGTGTCGTGCGTATATTGTGGAGAAGGCATACCTTCCGAGATTGCCGTCAACCTAGCCTCGATCTGTCTATCGGGAAATCGGAGTGGACGGAGGAACAACCCTTATTCACACGTACAATCCGGGGTGGCGACAACATCTAACTTCTCATGGGAGGCGAGTGGGATCAGCGGTGGTGAATGAGAAAACCACATACACAAATTACCAACCAAAGCGACAACAAAGCCGCCCCTGACCCAGACTATTGAAACCTTGATGAAGAATACATGGCTAAAGCAGAATCTTGTCATGTCTGAAATCCACTTATTGCCGGAATTTGGAAGTCGGATCGGACAATTGTGATGAGTTAAAACCGACCTCTTGGTTTGCGGTGACACGGAGAATCACGAAAAGATAAAAACATGTCAGCTGTCACGTTACGAGTGGAAGCGGTCTGGGGCGGAGCTCGGACAGAAAAGGCTGAGACCTCGACAAGTAACAACGGTCGCTACCACGGAAATCCGAAGCAGTCTGATGCGAAGTGCTGCGACAATTCGTCGTTACCAAACCTTACGGACGAGAGTGTTGTCATCCACCTCCTTTTCGAGAAGGTTGAAGAAGGCCTGAGATACGTTTAAAGATTCCTTGATGTTACGAAGCATTACATATCAACGTCCTCTGGTAGGCGTTGGAACAAATGCGAACTATGTGAAGTTCTTGAAGGACATCGACCAGAAGAGCGGTTGGGCGAGTTTGAAGCGGTGGCGGTCGAAAGTAGTATACGATGCTAAAGACAAGCCCATCGAAGTTGAAAGATCCGAGGCTTTACAATTCCATGCTCGATTAGAGGGACGGCGTGATGCGTGCGTTATGTGACCTCGAACAAGCATAAACGATGCACTCTCAATATTTAAAAGCTCGGGATAGGAGCGAGGCCCGCGCGTGACCTTGCGAATTGGCGGACGATCTATGGCTCATCCGAAGGAAAAATCGAGGATGTATTAGTAAAAGTGGACACGTCATCTTCGCGAGACATTATCTTGGATTATAAGCGAGATCACGAGTGCCAATCATTTTGGGACGTCCGTTTAGCACTGGAAGAACTCTAATTGATGTTGAAGAGGCTCACCATGAGGGTAAATGATCGAAGGTTACCTAATGTTTTCAATCTTATAGAAGTATCCGGACGAAGTGAAGGAATGCTCGGATAATCAGAGTCATGGGCGAGTCGTCGCGGATACAATAAGATCGACCTCGCGTTCGAGTTAATGCAAGTCTATGCGAACTCGTAGAGTTAGAAGAAGGGGTTGTTCGCGTCTCTAGAAAAATGTCGGTTCACTTGACTGCAGAATTAACGATGGCGCTCGGAGTCGAGACAACATCAATACGTAACTCGTGATCTAAACTTGCGACATCCAAAGTTGGGAGGAGCCTCCTCGTAATTATCTCTATTCTCGAGCCGATCGGGAAGAAGCCTGCTACGAGTGTTGCTGAATCTGGCGAGCTATTGGATGGTCATTGCTGATATACAGGGATCGGCCGTCCACATGCATGCATAAAATATTCTTTGGAAGATTGCCGACACTTCCATAGAGCATCGTGACGTCTCAATGGATGAAGAGGTACTAAAGAAAAGTTATCAAATGGTGGATGCGGAATCATATATCCAATTTGGATAGCTCGTGGGTGAGCCCGGTTGGTGTGTTCCTAAAAGGGCTGAGTCACGGTGGTTTCAAACGATCGACAGGAACCGATCCTAACGCGGGTGATAACAGGATGGCGTGTGCGTGTTGACTGTAAAGCTAAACACAAGAACTGTGAAGGATCATTTCCTCTACCATTCATGGATCGGATCTTTGGATAAACTAGCCGGAAGGAGTTCTTCGCTCGATGGTTATTACGGTTATCACCAAATTGCCATTGCGCCCAATGATCAACACAAAACCACCTTCACTTGTCCTTATGGCACTTTCGCATTTAGAAGAATGCCTTTTGGGCTCTGAATGCTCCGCAACATTCCAACATTGCATGATGGCCATATTCTCGGATATGGTGGAAAAATCGAGAAATCTTCATGGATGACTTCTCCGTCTTCGGAGACACCTATGGGATATGCCTAAGTAATTTGGAGAAAGTTCTGGAGCGTTGCGAAGCAACCCACTTGGTTTTAAATTGGGAAAAGTGCCACTTCATGGTGCAAGAGGGCATCGTTTTAGGTCACCACATATCCAAAAAGGATCGAAGTGGACAAAGCAAAGATCAAGTAATAGACAAACTTCCACCTCCACTACCGTAAAGGTGTGCGAAGCTTCTTGGGACATGCGAGGTTTCTCTGTAAGGTTTATAAAGGATTTCTCAAAGATAGCTAAGCCTCTATGTGCCTTCTTTGAGCAAAACCGCCAGATTCGACTTCACTCACGAGTGTTTTAAGGCATTCGAGTCTTCAAACGAGCTCTTGTAACACTCAAGAATTGTTGGGCGAATCGACATCGCCTTCGGTGATGTGCGATGCAAGTGATTTTGCTTTAGGCCGTCTTTGGGCCAGCAGGAGAAGATATTCCATTCGATCTACTATGCAGTAAGACCACGGTGAAGCCTGGATAAATTATACCTGACGAGTGCGAGCCGCTGCTGCTCGTAGTTTTTGCCGTGAAAGTTCCGAGCCTACCTCGTTAGGAACAAAAGTGATAATCTACACGGATCATGCGACTGCTATCGGTATCTTGTCGCGAAGAAAGATGGCCACCGTTAAGTCGGTGGATATTGCTCCCTGCAAGAATTTGATCCGAGATAAGAGGCAAGAAAGGAATGTAAAATCAAGTGGCGGATCATTTGTCTCGATTACCAACATCGGAAGGAGAATCAACTCGAGCCTGTAGTTAGTGACATGTTCCCGGATGAGCAACTAATGAGCATGCATCACAAAGATGCGCCATGGTATGCGATTTTGTCAATTTTACGGTATGTGGAATGCTACACCCGAGTTCTCGCCCCATCAAAAGAAAAGATTCTTCGCCGAGGTCAAACATTACTTGGACGAGCCTTCTTATATAAGCGTTACCGTCTTGATGGATTAACGAGGCGCCGTGTTCCGCATGAAGAAGTGGAATCAATTTTGGAAGGATGCCATGCCACTCCATATGGTGGTCATTTTGCGAGGCGAATGAAAGCAGCCTAAGGTGCTTGATCCAAAGTTATTTTGGCCGACCTTATTTAAGGATGCACATGCTTTTGTGCAAAGATGTGATCGATGCGGTGAGTTGGAAACATATCCTCTCGAAATGAGATGCCAATGAATTTCATTCGGAAATTGAACTCTTGATGTATGGGGCCTCGACTTCATGGGTCCTTTTCCACCCTCATTCGGAAACCTTTACATATTGGTGGCGGTTGATTACGTGTCCAAATGGGTGGAAGTCAGAAAAGTACCACGAATGATGCAAAAGTGGTGATCAAGTTCTTGCAAAAGAACATTTTCACACGATTCGGTACTCGCGTGCGATCATTAGTGACGAGGGCACACACTTTGTCAACAAAGGCGAGAAGTTGGTACTAGCGAAATACAATGTTAGCCATAAGATCGCCACAAACATATCATCCGCGGACGAATGGTCAAGCGGAGCTTTCAACGAGAGATTAAGAGTATACTAGAAAGGTGGTGAATCCGGGCGTAAGGTTGGTCCACGCGTTGGATGATGCAGATATGGCCTAGAGAACAACTTTCAAAACACCATTAGGGATGTCACCCTATCGCTTGGTATATGGAAAAGCCTGTCACCTCCCCCTGGAGCTGGAGCACCGAGCCTATTGGGCAATTAAGAAACTAAACTTTGATCATCCAATTCATTGGAGAAGCTCGACTGTTGCAGCTAAGTGAGATGGATGAATTCCGTTGGTTCGCCTATGAAAATTCTAAGTTGTACAAAGAGAACTAAAAGATGGCATGATAACAACATCTTGCGCGGGAGTTCTCGACGGTCACAGTGTTACTGTTCAACCGTGTTGAGGTTATTCCTGGAAACTAAAATCAAGATAGTGCGGGCCTTTTACAATTCTTCATGTAGCACCCATGGTGCTATAACATTTCGAAGGAATTCAGTCGTGAATTCGGTCGATGGGCAGCGTGTCAAGCATTATTGTGGGGCGAGGTCGGTGAGAAGACCTCTACCACTTTGAAAGATGCGACCTCGGGTACCATGGGTCGCCATGGTGATCGGCGCTGGCGACCTGATTGTACATATTGTTTTTCCCTTCCTTGTTTGTTTTGGGTTTTAAATAAATGCTATAACATGATTAAAAGAAACTAGGTTGTTTTGGTAAATTGATATCTTGATGTTTGGATTGCGGTGTGGTACAGGAAGATATCTTGAGCACCGTGCTTTTATGTGCTCCAGAAGAGGATTTGCAACAGGTAGATAGAAGGGAAAATTTTGGCGGGAATAGTGGTCCGAAAGGGCGGGAATTAATTCTTCGCTATTTGGGTTAAAAAGCCGTTACATATTCTTCGCTTATATCCCACAACTACTCAACTTCCCTTTGCTCTTCCTTTGTTGCTACATTGCTCTTACTACTCACGTCTGTCTCCCAACATCCTCATAGCGATCTCACCTCTGTCATTTCTCTCTCCGGAAATTTTCTTGCAACCATGGTCAATCTCCGAAGCAGAACCAGGAAGTTTGTGAAAGTCCCAAATAATGATCCAAACACGCCCCTCACCATATCGGACGAGGAATTATCATCAATGACCTCCACGAGTCGTCACCGTTTATGTCACCGTTCTCTCAATCTTCGGGACCTGCTGCCTCATCAAAGAAAAGTTAGCGGAGAGAAGGGAAAAACTAAGGTTGCAGAAGAAACTGAACCTGAGGATGCTCTGCCCAAGAAAGCAAGGGTAGCTACACCCTCCAAATCTAAGGCCAGTCAATCTATTCAGAACATTCCTAAGTTTCGTGCGCCAGGCGGTTTTGAACGATTTCAGCGTCTAAAATCAAGAGCATTGTGGATGGAGAAGGGTTTCAAGCAGAATAAAAACTCCTACGTTCGTCATGGGTGACTTCTCTAAGCAGATGGGCCGAGTTCACGGCGATTCAGCCGCCACCGTTCTGACCCGGTGAAAGAATTTTATGCTAATATCACCCTCTGGCGCATACAAGGAGGAGTCGACCTTGGTCGGGAGTAGGCGGTAATCTATCCCCGAAACAATCAATGAGTTGTATAGTGCGGATAACGCCGTGGATGATGAGTATTCGGCATGTTAAGAGAGCCTCGAGTGATGACCTCGATGGCGCATTAAGGCTCTTGACGGTAGAAGGAACAAAATGGGTGTATCTCGCAGGGCGTCGATCCATTAAGGCGTCGACATTAAAATTGAAGCCCATGTGTGGCTCCATTTCATTAAGAGCCGCATCCCGCCCACTACCCATGACTCTTGATGTCGAGGAACGGATCTGCTCCGCTGCATGCATTTTCACGGGAGATCGGTTAATGTAGGCGTGCTAATTTGGCGTGAGGTGGGCGTGCGCGAAGAAGAAGAATGGAAGGTTATTTTCCTTCACGATATCGACTATGCATAGAGCTGAGTCCCTATGATGACAATGAAGACCGTAGCGGAGAAAGCTTTCATAGACATCAAGGCCACGACGCATCGTCATGTTCGAGGTCTGACGACTTCTCAATGCCAGAGCATCCGCCGCTCTGTGAGCCATCTGCTCGGTCAAGAGCACGCTCATCCAACAATAGCGAGACATCTTGAAATGTCTGCGGTGCAAATCAACATCCTTATGCTGCGATCACCGCTATGCGAAGATGACATCAAACGATTACGGGTGTCTTGCCGCAAGCAGGACCGTGCATTAAGGGATTTCTTGGGATCGTCATCTTCCGGATGGACACTCATCTTTCCGGTTTCCCAAGCGGTTATTCACTCCATGGCCAAATCCTGCGAGACCTTGATGAGGATTTTAAGGCGTACCAAGAGAAGCGGTGAGTTGCATGCATACGCCGCGCAAAGAAGTTCGGTCTAGTGGAGCTCGGTCAAATGAGCTCGCATGCGCCGTGCACCGATGAGGAAGTCCTTCATGCGACAACTTCACTGCTCCCGCATCTCCCTCGCCTTGGGTCATCCGATGCATAGGCTAGGCGTATCTCTCAACTCAATCCTTGGTTTTTGTTTTTGTTCTCGTTGTTCTTTTGTCTTTTGTTTGTTTGTTGTTTGTGTTGTGCGTCCTTGTTGTGGGTGTTGTGGTGTTTATAATGACGACTAAGGGCGATGCCGGTCAAAGGAACCTGCTTAATGATGATGTTTTTCTTTTCTTGTTTTGAAAAGGAAATCATCTTGACTCGTTGTTTATCTAAGTTTGATCCTTATTTGAGTAAGGAGTACCTCGATGGTTTGGGTATTTGCATATTAGCTTTAATAAATTAACCATTGCATAAGTAATCCTCAGTTGACCTACATTCTTGTACGAGTGCCTATCTTCCATTTCGGTTGGAAGTTCCCCTTGAACAATTTACATGAGTATGTTAATATGGATAGGATGTAGGCCATCTTTTGAATCGTTTGTGCCTTTCTTCGCCTACCTGTATATCATGATTTCCCTAGAGTCCCCTTTTGAGCTTACAGCCTTTTCTTTTGAACAGCCATATAAAATTCCCCTGTACCCCTCTCATTTATGTATCCATGATTCCCTTGACCTCGGGCAGAATTACTTAGAGTTCAGCTTATCACCGTATTTTACAAAGTAATCAATCTCCCAATTTTTGTTATAATGTTCCAACATTGGGGACAATGTTGAGTTTTAAGTTTGGGGGTGGAGAGGTAACCTCTTAAGAAAAAGGGACAATATTATAATAGTGTCCCTAGTTCTACATTTAAAAAAAAAAAAAAAAAAAGGGAAAGAGTCTTTGAAATTTTGTTTATGAAGTAGAAAATGAATTAGCCAAGAAAAGGAACAATCTCCATAGGAAAGAAGAAGGAAGTTATAAAGCGTGTTGAAAGAGGAAGAGTAAGGATGCCGGGTGTTTGCAAGCTACATTATCCCAAATAATCCTACCGTCACCCGAGCCCAACGTTATAAGCTTTATAAAGACCTCTTGATTCATTATTGATATCACTCATGTTAAGCAAAGAGGGGATGACTAAATTGAATTTGTGGAGACAGGTGCACTTGATAATCAAGATATGGTCATATTAAGGAGAAGCAAAGCATGGGAAGATTCATGTAAATGCTAATGCGCTTTGTACTGTTAACAATTGTAGTGTGATACTCTTACAAAATGAGGTGAGCAATTAGATTTACAACGGAAGGAATGAATGAATCTTGTGTTTTAAAAAAAAAAAAAAAATTTGGTAAGAGATTCTTAGTTGATTAAGCTATCATCTACCATTGTTATGAGCATCTGCTTGTTTCTGTTTGTTTTGTATCTTGTGGTAGAGCATCACCGAGGACGAGTAATGAGCTAAGTTTGGGGTGTGATAACTCTTGTAAAAGAGTTATTATAGGTCCTTTAATGATAAAAGCCTCGGTTGTTGTATGTTACGCTCACTTGCTTGTCCTTGTCTTGCTTGTGTCTCTCTTGTTTGCGTGTGTTTGTGAAGGATTGAGTCTGATGAGAATAAAGGGTTTTAGTTGTTTTGAGCGTTATTTATATAATTATAGCATGTTGCGGGAAGAGCGGCGTGAAGACGCAGTCCGAGCTCGTGGCGAGCTTGACTTGATATAAGAGAATAGGACCGAGCTCGCATCCTTCCGAGCTCAAAGATTGAAAAGTTCACAAGTATGAAGGCGACCTCGAGGTCGGGCTCTCAGCGAAGAGCGCGAGCTCGGAAGGCGGCCTTGAGCTCGAGCGAAGAGCTCGAGCTCGGAATCAAGTGTTCGAACTCCTCGATAAGATTGAAAGTGGGCAGAGCTCGTGGCAATGAGCTCATGACGAAGCCCACTCGCAAGTATGAATGAGCTCGTGTTCAAAGTAAGGTCGGACTCGTTGGTAAGTAAAGCCCGTAAGCGAGCCGAGCTCGGCGAAGCGAAATCCGAAGCCGTGCTTACGGGAAGGCAGTAGCATGGAAAGTGCAGGTTAATTCTCGAAGAAGAAATTAGCGGGACCACGGCCACGTGGCGGCCTGCACGCCTGAAAAGAGACACGCTCTGCAGAGAGCTAAGCGAAAAAGAAAAGGATCGAGGAGCGAAGGCGTGCCGGTGCAGCCTGCACCTCCAAAAAGCGCGGAGGTTGTTATTAAAAGGAGTTGGCAACAATGAAGGAGGCGGGATATCGACATTGGGAGAGTTCTGAGAGGATAGAGAACATCCGGAGTAAGGAAGAAGGTGCGAATTCTTGGAGAGGAAGTCATCGGAAGAGGCAGCGATCAAGAGCTTACATCGATTCCGATAACTAATTTCTTTATCTTTTCTTAAACCTTGTTAATCTGTTATGGTGTTGCTTATTTCAATGTTGTTAAACGACTCGCTATGAGCTAAACCTTTATGATTTGATTTTTTGGAAACCCATGCTCGCGTAACGAACGCAGCGATTATCGCTTGTCTTGCCAAATCACTATTGTTTTATTAATGCTGTTTTATCTCACTGTGATTGATCACCATTAGTGAGATCGTAGTTCTATAATTCTTTGGGAAGTTGTTATAGAATGGAAAACAATAGAGCGACGTAAGAACATGATTTTAATGTTATGTTTGTAAATAGCATAGAATATGCATTTACCTTGCGTGTGAAATATGAATGGATTAGTAATGATATTCTAAGAAGCGATTCGATATAGGAATATATAGGGTTGGATCTATAGAATATAATCTTAGATTTGGGAAAATACTAAGAATCAAAGAAGTTCATGTCATAGTGATAATGCAAGATAATGCTGTAGCAATATTTAGAAAAGAGCATGGGTGGAATCGAGAAATCAAGTCTGTTTCTCTACCTTGATAACGGTAATCTCCTAGTTTTCGTGTCCTTCGTCCACTTCGCCGTGCCGAAGTCATTTTAATTTCAGTTCGCTGGTGTTATATTCTAGTTCGTATCAGTTCGTCCATCTCCCTTTATTTTACAAAATTACAATCTACGTGATTTAAAAGTGCATTTCCCTGTGGATTCGATCTCGGAATACTTCCGTATATTACTTGTTGATTACGTGCACTTGCGTATAGTATATTCACATCAAAAGAAATATTTTCAACAACAGGGTCGAACTCGGTTCTCCAAGATTTCAAAGAGAATCTTAACCAACAGGCTAGGACAAACACTTTCAATATTATATTACATATCAAATATATAGCTGTTTTTCAAAAAAAGTTGGGGGAGCCCATGTGGCTCCGCTCCTGAGCAAACTACTTATGAAACATGCACAACAAACATCAAATTATGCCAATTTCATTAGACATAGAATACTAAGTTTGTCAATTTTAGTTTATTCGCTAACATTCATATGCACAACTTCTAATAAGTTATGCACAACTTCTAACAAGTTATGCTAATTTCATTAGATACAAAATACTATGTATATATTCTTAAATGCAAATTATTTTTCTTCACAAAAACAGAATTCACAGCGTCTGAAAATATTGCATAAATTCGTGTGCCATGTTGAACAAATATTTATCGATTACAATTTTGGAGTGAAGATATTCGTTTGAATATCTATGTTCACTTTGTAAAAATTTTGAGTGCAAACATAAGAGAGAAGATTACAATAAAGGAGAGAGAGAATATTAATAATTAAGCAACCTAAATTTAGGGGGTGCGGGTGGTTGATGGGATAGGTTTGATTTTCAAATCACACAAATACCCCTAACGTGTTAAATTATGTAGCAATTAGTCAAACTTGGCATTATGAATAAATTAAATACAGACCATTAGATTACATGAAATCAAGGGTAGTGATAAGTTCTTAGTTCTTATATTAGAGGTGGTTGTGTGTGTGTGTGTGTGAATTGGATCAAATACAAACTAATATTAATATATAAAATAGAAACTATTTCCAGGTCCTTCAATCGTGAAGATTTACGATGAATTTATCTCTTTACTGGATGAACTCATACATCTGAGTTTGAATTAGGGGCGTAATTCCATGTTTCTGAATTCATCAACTTTCACGGCAAATCCAGACATATTTTCACAACAAAAATTCAGACAAATTCATTATTTGTAGTTTATACTATAATAAGATTTTTACAATAACCACTCTATATACATGATATATTTAAGAACGTAGAGATGAAGCAAAAATTTATAACTCTGGATTAGGGCCCATTCAACTCAAATTGTGAGTCAGATTTTGCTCCGTTTGATGATAGGCAAAATATATTGGTTGAGCTTATGATAGCTTTGTGGCTTGTAATTCATTAGAATATTATATATTATTTAAGTCTAATAAATAAGAAATACATCATTTTAGTTTGGAATCCTGAATTGAAAAACACAGTTGGGAACTGGAGATGACATGAAACGATATCGTTTTACATTTAAGGTGAATGAAATCCAACTTAAAATAAAATGATTGTTAAAAATTATAATAAAACTGTTATAAAATCATATTATCAAGCTAAACAAGTGTATTCACCTCAAACGCAAAACGACTTTATTTCATACACGTTAACTGTTGCACTTCATCTTTGATTGCCAACTATGTATATTTTGATGCCATAAGTCATTTACAGGCTAAATTTATGCACATTTCACTCATTAGACTTAAATAATGTATTAGTGATATATTTAGCTAAAATTATCACAAAGACATTTTGAGGCTCAACCAATGTATTTTCTCTTAATAATATATTAATGTAGGAAATTTGAAATATTTTATCAACAAACTTTTATGAAAAATTATGTCAAGTAATACCAGTATAGAACATGTCTTAACAATTAACTTTCCCTGCGATTAACTCGCTAGATTTTATGACACAATTCTATTGACAATTAATCCTATATTATATATTACATAATTTTATTTTGGGCAAAACATAATGCGTCGGAGGATCCTGAAGAGGTGGAAGCATCATATTATGTATATCATATTTAGGATTTGGATCATTCTTGTTAGACTTGTCAATAGACATGTTTTATTCGGATTGATTTGGAATCATGTATAGTTCATTACTAACGGTTTTGGTTTCTGTTCCAGGCCCGCTCAGATACTGACCGATCCAGATCCGACCTGATTGTTCTGGATCCGACCTGATCCGATATATTTTTAAATTTTTTTAGTGTACTATGGACTTGGCTAATGTGCTTTAGATATACTATTACTAATTCATTACTATTTTTTATTAAGTTATGACAAAACTATATTAAATTGATAATCATTTTAGTACTTGGGTAATTATCCGATTCGAACCCATAGTTTGATGATTTGTGTCCGGTCCGAATCCTGTATCTAATGAATCGATTCCAAAACCGCAATCGATACTTATTTATTGATTTTAATCCGAGTAAAATTCATTCATTTAACAAGCCTACTTCTACTTCTAGCTACCTCACAGCCAGCCTGTCTGCTATCAACATATACAACTCAAATTTTTAATTAGCGATGTATTTACATATCTATATATTCACTATATGCCAATGAGGCTTGGTAATATATGATCTGATATATGTGCACACGTAACAAGAATTATTTAAGAGGAGGGCAGGACCAAATTAATGCAAACAGGCATATTAAAATAACACTTTGCCCCAATTATTAATTGCAATTAACGAAATAATTAAGTTATATACTGCATTTACTATTTAGGAGTATCTTGTACACGAGACGATGAGATTGTGTTATGCACTTAATCATTATTAAGTGGTATTGCAAGTGGATTTGGTCGATTATTAAGCCGTAAAAGCCTGCTTATTTTATGTACTAAAATCAAGTAGGCCGCCGCGCCCATATCTTGTATACATGTAAATTATTCAAGAAGAATAATACCAAATTTTAAGTGCAATTTTTGGGGAAAATTAGTGCACTTAACTAATGGATGATTTTTAATCAGTTCTCTAGTTTCCTAATTGATACTCATAAGTATTTATTCATAAAAACTAAAATAAAAAGGAATTAAAGACAGAGAATCAAGGCGACGAGTTGAGATTGTTTAAATTTCGATTTTATCAGTGTGATTAATTTTCAGAAAAATTGAAGGTTTTTTTTTTCTATATTTTTTTTAGTCTTATACGCAAATTATTGTTGCCCATTGTCGGTGGTCAGGTTTATTTGGCTACAAAAATTAATTGATGGTTTGGACTTGGGAAAATCATAGGAAATTTCTCAAAAGCTGGCATAAAAAGGCATATACAGTAAAAGTAAAGCTACTAGACGGTGATTGTTTGCAAAAAGGTCATCAAAGATGAAAAGTTGATTCTTAGCTAGCATTCTAAGTTTAAACTTTGAAATTAATATTCTTTTTGTGATGTAGAGAAAAACTCAAAACTAAAAATAAAATGGGGTTGCTCTTTTATATTTACTTATTGATTTTTTTTTTGTAATTTGTTTTTCTTACATCATTTCAACCTTATTTTTTTTGCATATATATCAAGACTTTGTCTAAGACCTTTTCTTACATATTTTGTTTTGGATATGACGATTTTCCCTAAGACCTTTTCTTGTAAATATATATATAGATATATTATATAAACATGCATGAAGGCTAAACTGTCACTTACATGTAAACATGAGTTTTTCGTTTCAAACACTTAAGATTCTTTTTCTTTTGCTTTTTGACAAATCATTAGAAATAGTGTTGTTTTACTATTAAACAATTATTACATAATCTATACGTATAAAGTATCACTTTAATAAAATTAAAGCACATCTTTCTTGAAACTAGTCACATATGTCGTTGACCATTTGATGTACTCTAAAGCTATAGTTAAGTTGAATCTTGCTAGATATATGAAAAGGTAAACATTTTTTCTTTTGGAAGAATTTAACAGAAGTTCTTTTTGAAATCAACAAAGTTCTTTTGTTTCCCAATAAACTACCACAATTAATACATTTCAAATTTAAAACCATATCTATTGAGTCGAATTCTAATTAAGCACAACTGATAAATATATCATATAAATAAACAGAATAATTGTATGCTAAGAAATTTGATCACACCATTAATTTGACTGGATCACCCATATGCATCCAGACACCCACAATAAGTAGGATTTAATTTTGATAAAATTTGCAAATCCAATGGTTCAAAGAAACTTCCAACAGTTAAGATACTACTAATTAGGTGAGGATAGTATAAAGGAATAATGGAGGTTCAAATTGCAAAATTGATCTATGGATAGTCGATACTCACACGTTGTTCTTTTTATAAATTTTTACAGTTATCAAATTACATGAAATTTTCTACTTTTGTAAATGTACAATAGTAACATTGTTCCAGATGCTGATGGCACATATAATGGAACAAGCACTAATGAAAATGCCAACAATAAAGTAAACACAAGCAACCAAGATAACATAAGATATGATTACCAAGTTTGGTGTCAACACACCTAGGTCTAGAGGGTCACGCCAAGGGAAAACGTTTTACTACCTAGAGATAAGTAGGCTTGTATACGAACCGAACCGAGTCGAGCCAAGCCGAATACTACCAAGCTTGAGCTCGGCTCGTTTAAATTTAATTCGGCTCGAGTTCAAATTCAAGCTTTAAATTGAGCTCGAGCTCGATTCGTTGTAAAATTTTTGAGCTCGCAAGAAGATCGAGTTCGGTTCGATAACTACTCGTTTATGAGAAGTATTCGAACTCGAGCTCGAACTCTGATCGTGTTCGAGCTCGAGCTCGAGCTCGAATTATTAAATTTTGTAATTTATTATTAGAACTATAATTATATTATTATTAATTTTTTATTAATTATCAAAAAATATAATTTATTATTTATTATTACTTTTAATTATTTAAATATATAAAAAAATTATTATTTCACATGTTCGTGAACATGTTCCTGAACTGGCTCGTTTGAGTTCGAACGAACATGTTCGTGAGCTCACGAATAGAACATCCTTAAGCTCGAGCTCTGCTCGAAAATCCTATCGAGCTTGGTCCGAGGCTCGAGTTTGGCTTGTTTGCAAAACGAACGAATTTTGAATAAGCTTTTTTCGAGTGGAGCTTCGAATAACTCATGAACGGCTTGGTTTGTTTACACTCCTAGAGATAAGGTACAAATGACATACAATAAGACTCCCTCTTACTATGTCTATGGAACTTCCTAAACCCTCACCTACAGTAAACCATTAGTTATGCATGCACCACGCACCGACTTGGACGTGATGTGTGTATAATCAAATGCTAATAATCTACGCTCTAAGTGTTTTACCTCATAAACACTCTTCAGCTGGAAACATTGGAACACGTACCAGGAACAATGCTGCTGGTAGCACATCCAGAGAGACTCCTAGCAGGAACATAAAATCATTCACAACTCATTGGGGCTAGGCAAGCATATCTGAATTCTTTACACGATCTACTCTTTCATTCTCATGCATATATGAATGCTTTGCATGCTCACGTATTTATAGAATTCTGATGTAGAGTCCTAAGTCTTCATGTCTTAGCTTTGTCAAGAAGATTTTTTTTCGTAGTAGTCTCATTCAACCAACTTTGATAAGGATATGAATGCAGAACATATATCCTTAAGATATCTCTTGATATAAGCTTGAGAGATCTTCTAGATCTATACTTCAACTATGATTCTTCTTTTAAAAGGAAACTTGTTATGGTTCGCATACTTGAGCTTTGTAGCACTCATCAAAACACTCCTACCTTGATAGGGTGAACAAAATATCCAAAATCGAATATCGATCCAACCAAATCGAAATTTAAAATTCGGTTGGGATTTTTGATTTTCGATTCGATTGATTGACATTTTCAAAATTTTAATTTTGGATCTTGAATCAGTTGGATTTTTAAATCGAGAAAAATCCAATTATATATAATTTTATATAATAATAATTTATTTAAATATTTTAAATCTAATATAAATATATATAAGAATTAACAAAAATTGGTTTTGGATTTTCGGATTTTTCATAATTTTGGGATTTTTCGGTTCCAATAGGATTTTTTTATTAAAATTTGGATTTTCGGATATTTGGTTCGGATCGGATTTTCTCTCTCTCAAAATTTGAATTTTCGGATCGGTTCGGAGTAGGCAAAAATCCGAACCGAAATCAGAATGCTCACCTCTATACCTTGATTCGTTAGTTCTCACTGAGGTACTCATATCTTCTTTTGCACAAGGAAAAGACATGTTTACATGATGACGAACATATAGTATATATCTAATTCACTTACATTACACATATTAAGAAAATAGAAAATCTACCTTTATAATCTTATCAATTACCATGACAAATGCATACACACAAATAATGATCAAATTCCAAAAGTATTAAATAAGGGTAAAATGACAACTATACCACAAATTTACTCTCAAATTATGAATTATAACATTTATTACAAATAAGAAAATAATGAAAAGATAACACGTGTAAAAAAACAGAGAAAATATTATTTTATAATACTAGACAATTATTTCGGGATTATGATGATGGAAGAAATCTAAATCTTATATAAATTATTATAGTCACAACACTAACCTAAATGATTGTGGCAATCAATTTTAAGCTTAAGACAACCATTTTCTTCTGTTATATAGCTAGGTTTATGCGTACTTCATTAATTAATTTCTTCATTCTTAGTGCTCTATTATCTTTTATTTTTATTTTGTAAATGACAGGCATTTAAGTTCATCTCAAGCTTTATGTAAAAGCTTTGTAATCAATCGGAACCGTGGATTTTAAAGTAGATTAATATTTCATCCTTTTTTATATAAGTGTTCATAGTGGTCAAATTAAATATAGTAAGAATTTTTTTTACCTTTGTAATCTTATTAGTTACCATGATAAATACATCGATATAACTAATTATCAAATTCTAAGAGTATTAAAATGATAAATAGCAAAATATCACAATTTTATTCGCGAATTATGATATTTATTAAAAATATGGAAAAAATTATTAATAAAACACTTTAAAAAGTATAAATTATTTGTAATTTATGGAGAGATTTGTTTAAAATTGTAAAGTTCGAGGAAATGTCATTTGCTCGATTATCAATTTGTTGCTGAAACATTAAAGGTTGGCCCCATAAAGGGCATCGCTCATTATATGCATAATTGTGGATGCTTAATTTTTTAGGGATATATTTTGTAACATACATGAAATTCGAGTTGTTCTTTACTTTACACATGATTTAAATCGTGTCATAAAATCTATAACCTTTACTTCTTATGCAATTATAGTATATATAATTTACATTTTCAAGCAATCGAAATCTAGCTACATGGTGGACGATCTAATTTACATTTACTTCCATGTGGGCACCAAATACGATACATATATACACTGCAAAAATATACAGATTGTTAACGAAACACATAACAATTTAACGATTAACTGTCCCTGGGACATTTCAATAATTAGGTGGGTTCTGTTGCCGAGAGATCATGAGTTGAACCCCACCAAACGCCTCAATGGGTTTGAGCCTATCACACCTGGTTTTCAAGTATGGTTTACACTGTCTGTGTGGTTTGAGGCTATTGCAAAGGACGGACCGTGGGGTTTACCGGTCGCGCATCTAAGATAGCGGTGCGGGTTCCCATGATATCAAAACAAAAATAAAAAATTAACGATTAACTTTGTGACGGAATTAGACCGTGTACTTATTACTAAAGAGGGTGGCGAATTTAATGGCGGATAGTCGGTCATTTATGTTAACTACGAAACTAAAAAGTGAACCACGGTATAATTGCAAAATATCAAAGTTCTTATATTTGTGACACGATTTTAAAATCGTCTGTAAAATCAGATACGACTCAAAATTTGTGTATTGTATAACAATTGTATTTATTTTAGTACTTGCTCATACTTAAGTTTTTTTAATGTACAAGAATATAAGTATATATCATATCATAAATTGATAGAAACCAAGTACAAACTAGATCATATCCAAACGAAACTAACTACTACAAATTAGATCAAATTCAAACAAATCATTTGACAGTAATAATTCTGCATTAATTAGACTCGTGTTTTGAGGAGAAAAATAATTATTTTTCTTAAGATTGAAAACCTTAACATTAATATTTATCAGGAATTATAGCTCAAAAATAACTTCTCCCTCCGTCCACCAAAAGTGTGGTATTTGGTGGGCGTGGGATTTAATAAAATTTTATGTGTTATTTGAACAGAAAAGGGTCTCATTGTGTTAGAAAAAGGGTCTCATTGTGTTAGATAATAAGTGGTTGATATGAAATTTTAAGAATTAAGTGTGGGTCATAGGGTGGTTTTTTTGGTAAAATATGAACAGTTGTGAGGTAGAATTATAATGATTGTATATCCAAAAAGAAAATTGTTACACTTTTCGTGAATGTCGAATAAGCGAATTGTATCATACTCTTAAAATGTTCCAACTTTTCCACATAGACCTACATGTAGGGATGTCAATTTAACTCGAATCGGTAGATAGAATCGAATAGATCGAGAAAAGAGAAGGATTTTGGCTAAAATTTCAGCCCAACCAGCCCGAAAATAAAATAGTCCGAACTCGATAGGCCCGACCAAAAACCGAGGATTTGGCCCAAATAACTAAAAAAATTGTTACTTAGTTGTCAAACTTATATTGAAAATAGTTCTACGTTCTCATTTTAAATAAGATTTTTATTTAAATTTATTCATATATATATGTTGTGTATTTAATTATCATCTTTTGAAACAAATGTTGAAATTTCAAATTGGGCCACTATTGATTTATTTGACGATTTTGAGGAAAAAATAATCAAATATCAACCCAAAGAAAAAGCGAATCGCCGCATGCTCGACTCGAGAATTCCCATAAAACATCGTGCACGTATTTGAGGGTGTATTTTCCAAATAAATTGGTTATATTTACCAAATTCCATGCATATCCTGGGAGGTGTGCGGACCCCCTAGCAGCTATGAGTTATGTGATCATTTTGTTTGACGCTAACCTAAGTCAGTTACTACTTTCATTCAATTCAAAACAACAGAGATATGTCCCACATCTCAAATCTTCTTATTAGCTCCATTTTTTATTTCTTTTGTTATTGGATTAATGGTTTTCTAATTCTCATATATTTTTTAAATCGACCGTTTTTAAAAAAAATGTCTTTTTGTTGGATTAAATAGTTGGAAAGAAATATAAGAGAAGACAAAGTCTAGTTTTGCAAGATAGGATTGAATTGAAACACCAATTGCATGCAAGAGAGGGGAAACATGTCAATATTGATAGAATAGTTGAACAAAATTAAGATAGTATATATGTGATGTTGTAGGAGAGAAAATTAGTGATGTGAGAATCAGATCCTTCCATCTTGAGTGGTTTCATATTACAATTTCGTAATGGTCTCTATTGTCTAAACATTCAACCCTGCACGTAGTATCAAATATCGTGTTCAAAATTTAAAGTTTAAAGTTCAGAATTCAAGTTCACACCATAAAGTGGTATTTTCACATTATAATATTAATATTTAATTTATACATAAACTAATGATCTCCTAATTTGTGTGCGATACCATTGATTATTGCTCCAAGTGTCTTCCATGTTCCCTCAAAAATAGAAAAGAGACAAGTAAATCAAATTAGTAATTGATAGTCTTCCTTGCATCGTCTCATGGAAAACTAATTTATTCCATGGATATGAAACATGTTCCTAACATACTTTTAAGCTCAATAAATTAGAAAGTAAAGCTCAAACTCGAACTTGATAAGTTAAAATTGAAAAATAAATGTTAAACTTTCGAACCTAGCATTGTGTATGTAAGGTAAGGTACGAACAACTAGTGATTTTTAGGACATACATATAAAATTAGTTAGTAAAACTATTAAACATAACATGAATATGTAATAACAAGAGTAACAATATACCATCAGTGCCAACAACTAAAAGTATATGGACAAAATTGGGGCAAAGAAAACAAGCTTTAAAAAAAGTGTACATCGATCCAAGACATATACCTATAGTCCTAACAAACAGGCCTTCAGAAAGAAAATCGGCAAAACACATATACAAATGCAAAGCAAATAAAAACACCCTCATTTTGTAATGTTCGAAAAGGAAAACAAGATGGCCTAAATGTGTATACATATATGTATTACGACGTAGTATTCGTGTCCCATTAATTCAAGTTTCACAAGATTATTTTGAGAAGACCTCGTAAATTCCTCACAAGTTGCTCCATGTTCATGTTGTTTTCTTCGTCATTTTTCTGCAGGAAAAACAAGATTTCCATTATTTATCGTAAATAGAAGAATTCCATATATCATAAATAAAAGGATTAAAAGTAGTTTATGATCCCAACTTTGATTTCTTTTTATAAAAAAAAAATGTTTCTAAAGCTGGAATGTGAAAACTATACACATATCTAGTACCTCGGCTATTAGTGTTATGCTGAGAGAAGAATCTCCATAAGTCATGAGGCTGGTGTTAGCAACAGAAAAATGCAGATTCTCAATTTCAGCAACAATTTTCTCGAACAGCCCTCTCCCTCTCTCGCAGTGAATACTAATGAGCAGCTCTTTATCCCAAAATCTTGCCCTAATTAAGGGGAAGTCGTGATCATCGCTGTCGTCGTCTTTGTTGATGCTGAACACCACTGATTCCATGCTTCTCTTCCTAGCTTTCTCCTCCAGCCCCTTCACTTTCTCTTCCAGCCGCTTTATATACTCAATCGCATCTTCCAGAATAGAAGCCTTATCCAGCTGTATTATAATTTGTATTATTGATTGAAATAGAATTAGATTAAGTTTAATTAGTTGAGTATATGTATATACCTTTTGAGACCGGGGACTAGAGCAGACAAGGCTACAAACCTCCGGTTGAGCTTCTCTCTCCTTTTCTCTCAGCTAAAGAATGGTCGGCAAGCTTGCTGTGCGTAGACGATGAACGAAACTGGAAAGCAACTGGCTTAGACTCCACGAACGCTTCCTCTTTAGGGTTCATCAACACTAGTTTATGATCACAAGTTGGAATTACGCCAAACTGAAGCACATGTGAATCTGGATATGAACTCATTCTCAATTGCTTCTCTGGCCTATCATCATATTCACATGCT
Source organism: Salvia rosmarinus (assembly GCA_036937905.1). Taxonomy (NCBI): domain Eukaryota; kingdom Viridiplantae; phylum Streptophyta; class Magnoliopsida; order Lamiales; family Lamiaceae; genus Salvia; species Salvia rosmarinus. The sequence goes on from JAODLM010000179.1 coordinate 27,478, forward strand.
TGCTCAAAGTTGTGACTCAAACCTGCACAAAATGAGGACTCCATCTCCATATTAACCTGTAATTTTTCAAATCATTAACGATTAACTCTTGTGATAAGCTGATAATAATATAGACTGTAAGAATATTGCTAAATCTTGAGCACTTATCTTACCAAATCAGCTAAATTTCTGAAGCCTGAAATCTCCATGATCCAAGTCTAGTTATATGTATCAATAAAACCCTGCATCAAATCATATGTAAACATCAGATTATTGAGAAATATGCAAGTTTTCGAATAAATTCAATCTGGATTTGGATATTCCTTTTAGCATTAGTGATATAAAGGGCTCAATGTTTGAGAGTAAAAGGACTTGCCCTTCAATAGACTTAAGCTGCACTGTTTTCAAAGAATTCCAATTATCTTATTTTTTCAATATTAATAAAAAGAGAAGTTTGACAAAAATGATCATCAATTGGTCCAAGAAAATGGTGATTGTATCTCTTTTAACTATTTTATTGCAAATTCTATCCATGGAACTTGCTCATGATGTGACTGCAGCTAAACGTGTATATTTCCTTCAATATTTTATGTGAGCACCTGAATTAATTAATCTTTATATTAATAATATATAGTGGGTAGGAAGCTTTAATGAGCAGGGTGTGAAGCAACAGCAAATTAAAGACTTGTTGCAACGATTAAAAAAAGAATTTATATTCTTTGAAATCTGAAGGGGCGCAGCTGGAAACTGATATCCCACCAAAAGTGGATACCCAAATCTTGATGGGTCATGGGCATATGTTATCACATGTAAGTTGTCGTTTAAATCAAATGACAGTAACTTTTTATATTTTAGGTTCTTTAAAGGGACAGATTCGGAGCGTGTTTGGCTAAGGTTATATGCTCTTCGAAATAGTTTATATGTTGTTTAGGAGTTTATAAGCTAATGCAAAATGTTTGCCAAAATAAGTTCCTAAACAGCTTATAAGATGTGAAAATAAACTCCAACAATTTATAAGCTTTTCCAAAATAAGTAGCTCAACCCCAACTTATTTTTTCATAAGCTTATAAGTATCAGTGAATTTACCAAAATAATCTTACTATGATTTGTTATTTTTTAAATGTACACTATCGACTTCACCTCTCGTCAATTTTCTCTCTCTAACTGTGATTTTCTCTCTTTAACTCACGATTCTTTCTCTAGCTTATAAGCTCAATCATCCAAACACTTTAACAACTTATAAGCTCTTCAAATATTATGTCTTATAAGCTCTTGAAACATCTTATAAGCTCTTTAAAATAATCTTAGCCAAACACCCTCTTATTACGAACATTGTAGGACAGTAGTATATATTTTCATTCCTTTTATAGAAAGATTTCATAGAATAGGTAGGTATTAATACATTCGTCTCTTAATTTAATAAAATATTATTATGTAAAAAGTGAGTGTACTACATCTACATGTTCTATAGAATTTTCCCTTATCCAACTAAACAAGTGAAGATGACTTTAATTAGTACGCATATGTAGTAATATGCGGGATTAATTAACCCTTAATATAAATATATCTTGGATTAATTGATTGTCAATATTTAATATTTATATTTATTATCACTTTGATGTGATTTTTCTTTGAAATAATATCTTATTTGTGTATGGTTGCTTATTTATTAAAGAGCGCAAGGTATATATGATAGCACGTATGGAAAATCACATATGTGTTAGATATCAAAGTGTTATTATAATTCAGACTCGTAACCATTTTAGTCATGAGATAACCTATCCCACCATATATAACTACGCAATAAATATAATATTTTCCATTTAAGATTTATATATTGTTCAAACATGGTAGGTATAGTATTTTCACATCATAATGGATCCAATCACCAACAAAATGTTTAAACTAAACTTTGTGTTAAATTGTCGATATGCTTTGTCAGTACATAAGAATTTTGGATAGTAACGGTTAATTTACGGGTAGTAGTTTTGGATTTAGGAAAAGACTGGACATCTCTAAAGCTGACGGGAAAAATTAAACATATGTTAATGCGACGATTTTGGTCGGTAACATTAACTTACACCTTCCATTTCCGAATACATGTGTTACGTGGTAACAAATCAGATACCAAAGTGGATACATTCTAAGTTATGGTATAAAAAATTGAATAATTAGATATATGTGCATCGAGGATTATGATAAAGGGGAAGTTTGATAAAATTTATCTATAAAATTATGAAATAAGATACTAATTAGGAAACAAATTTTATTTTCAAATATATAAGACATATATTGAAGAACAAAATGAAGGGAGTCATTTGTAAGAGGGCCAATTTAATTATGGGGCCCCAACTTATATACCCAACTTGTGTAATATATGTACCACTCATACCCAGTCTAAAAATTAACTACAGCCCATACCCAAACCTATTAAACAACTATATTTTGAGTCAAAACAGTACAAATAAATTTGCAGAAAGACAGTGAAGACAGTGATGTGAGAGGGAATTGATTCTTTAACAAATTAAAGTCGCAAATGCGTGCAAATTAAAGTCGCAAACTCCCAAACTCGATTAAAGTGCATACAAATTAAATCCATTTTTGCATTTCATGTTGTTGAGTTTGGCAAATTAAAGTCTGTGTAATATATTGGCTTCCGGAAACATTGCATTCTCACTTCTTCTTCATACAATTTTCAAAAATTTTGAGAGAGATAGAACAACCCGTGAAGAACAATTTTCGAAATTTGGAAAGATAAGAGAGAACAACCCGTGAAGAACAACCCGGAATCAATAGTCGAGCTTGAATATTCACTTCCCGGAGGTAATTTTTTCAATAAATACAAACAATTCGTTGTTTCCGGTCGACTAAAGCTTGTTTCCGGTCGACGAAGCCTTCTTTCCGGTCGACCGGAGAGAAGGCTTCCTCGACCGGAAACAAGCTTTACTCGACCGGAAATAACGAATTGTTTCAATATATACATATTAATCGTTGTTTCCGGTCGAGTGAAGCTTGTTTCCGGTCGACGAAGCCTTCTCCGATCGGCCGAGGAGAGAAGGCTTCTCGACGAAACAAGCTTTACTCGACAAAACTAACGAATTGTTTCAATATATACATATTAATCGTTGTTTCCGGTCGGTGAAGCTTGTTTCGCACCGGAGAGAAGGCTTCGTCGACCGGAAACAAGCTTCACTCGACCGGAAATAACGATTAATATGTATATATTGAAAAAATTCGTTTTTAAAGGCTATCTCCGATCGATATCAATTTAATTTTCTAATAATTAGTTATTAATTGAATTTTGTAATAATTGCAGGCGAAACCATATTTTACACGAACGAGTGACAATATGGACTTACGGTATGTTCTCGTGTATATTATTTTAAAACAATATAGTTATGCGATTTTACAAGATGTATATTTTGGATAAATATTGCTAAATGTGATTGAATAATATGAGTAGTTAATTTTGGATAAATATTGCTAAATGTGATTGAAACAATATAGTTATCGATTTTTACAATATGGCTTGAATAATGTGATTGAATAAATAGTGTTTATGGCTTGTATGTTTCGATTGAATGAGATATTTGTTTGGCTTGAATAATGTGATTGAATATGTAAAAACTCTTTATCCATATTATCATTTGAAATTTCGACTTTGGATTAGCATTGAATTAGTCTCCTACGTATTTGGATAATGACAATTAAATATTTTTCATTATGCTTCTCAATTATGTTGTAGTGGATATGTAATAATTATTGTAGTGGTTTGTTGGTTTGTTGTACGTTGTGTAATATGTGGCATTGATATAATTGTAGGTTGATCCTGTTTTCTTGAGGCCTACTACGATAAATGTTGTGGCGGTAAAGACTTATTATAGATGATTATTTTAAGTATATTAAGAATGTCTTGCTAGATAAGGGCGGCGAACAATTGCTAGATATGTTTAGGGGGGGTTGCTTTGGTCATATGATTGATTGGATTCCCGGGCCTAAGTCTAGTTTGTCTTTACACCATATAGTCTCCCGTCAAATAGAACCTACATAACCGAAATGTATTTTTCATCAATGGAAGAAATATATGTTTTTTCATTAGAGATTATGCTCTAGTCACCGGCCTGCAATTTGGGTCATCATCATTTGATCTCACACAACACTACGACTTGAGCGACGTTGAGATATATAGGCTTTTTTGCGGGGGCACACAGATTGCATTAAGAAATCTATTAGATATATTTTGTAGTAGTGATTTTGATGATGTAGATCTTCGTCATTATTTACGTGTGGCCCACGTTATTTTCCTCTATGGATTCGTATTTGGCAGTGCAAACGGGAAGGTAATAGCTGATTGGGTTTGGGCATTGGTTGACGATCCGAGGCGTTTGCCGATTTCCTTGGGGCATCGGATTACGAGATATTGAGATATTATCGACGCATTGTCAACCTAATGCTCAGCACCACTTTTACGAACCGCCCAGGCACTATATGTTTGGTCACTCGAGATCATACCGGACTTGGGACGTATAGTCTGAACCACGTCAACCCCACAGCGCATCCGAGAGTGTTGAGGTGGAAGTTCAAGAGTAGGCTCTCACCGGCAGCTTACAACCTCTTTTTGATCAAGAGGTACTGAATTTTATTATAATTTTAAATCATGTATGAGGTATTGTATTTATTAGAATATTAAATAATATCTTTCAATTTATTGTAGGTCGATTATCATCTCACAGCGATCGAGCCTGACTCATTCGAGGTTACCACCATTATCAAGGCCATGCCTTCTACCCTCTTCACTCGGTGTGAATTTTTTGACACCGTCAAATCCTTTGAGGGAGGGACGACAGCTCCCTTCTCGTCGTGGTGTATCAGGGGTGCCGGTGGATGAGCCTCGACGTAGACGTCGAGTTTCGAGGAGGGCTCCACAGTTTGTTCAGGATCCTGATCTTTCAGGGTCTCCATCAGAGCAGCCCTCAGAGCCTTCACCTTCAAGACCCAGCCATAGGACATCGTCGGCTGAGTTTGTTGAGATTGCGGTTGTTGAGGAGCCGCAGCGGCCATATGTGGATAGTCGTCCATCTGTTGAGAGACGGGATACGGGGAAACATGCTGCAGCTTCTTCTTCATCGAGCAGTGGTGGTGAGCACCCCCGGCGTCTTAGTTCCGTTGATCGTCGTTGGATCCAGGAATCTATTCGGGATTCCATTCGGGAGAGTGAAGAGAGCAAAGGCAACGCGAGAAATCTATCAAGAAAAGTGGATTCCAAAGATGAAGAAATGGTTTGAAAGTTTATTAGAGAAGACTCGATGTGGTTGCACACATAGAGATGATACATATACACCCCCATCTCGGCCCGTGAATCTTCCGACGACGACGAGAGGTGGAGGTGAAGGTCAGGAGCAACAGTCAAGTCCAGATGTCCCTCGAGACAGTGGACATATTGAGCCGGCTGAGCCAGCCCTACATCAGCCCAGTGATACCCCACCCCGCTACTCTCCCCAGATCCATGGTACCAGTCCTGGAACTGCATCTCATCATTCCATGCTGGGACTGGACCTATTTAGTGATCTAATGCCTCAGAACGTCGTGAGGCAGACTTTCGAGCATATGCAGCAACAGTTGGAGCAACGGTAACTATTAAGTCTCATATTTGGCGCTTTATAGTATTTTATTATATTTGTTATGTTTTCATTTTACTGACTCATATGCTTAAATGTTTGTAGTTGGAAGCCGGAGAGGTGAGCAGACACGGAGACCTTCGGCCGACCGAGGTCACCGTATGTTAATAGTCCGATCTCACGTCCAATTCCGGCGATGTATTGATAAAGAACGGCGTTTCTTGACGAGAAAGAACGCGATTGTGGTTGTTCGAGTCTTGACCGTCAAATCCAGTTCGATTTTTGTGCATCTCGAAATGCCGAGAGGCCTTTTGATGTTGGGTAAATACGTTTTATACAATATGCTTCGTTTTTGAAGTACATCGTCTTATATTGATATGTATCCCTACAATAATTTTGCAGATGGTCGATCTATTCATGATGCATTTGAGGATGAGACTCGATGCCGGGATCGACATATTGGATGGGGTGGATTCTCATAACACAATCATCCTTGATACTGATTTTTTCGTAAGTATTGTGTCTTTAATACAATCAATATATATTATATATGTGTAGTATCTGGAATTAATTAATTTTCAATGTTGAATAGATGTTTCTGCAAAATTCATGGTCCGAGGTACACGCAACGCTTTCGTCCTACATTCAAGACCCGCGTGAGGCATTATTGATCATTACCCCTGAGAGCATTGCTTTACATGGCAGCCACCGGCGCATTGGATGGCGATTGTCCTCGGCTTTGCGGTCATGAACCATGGTTACGTGCCGCGCAGTAACCTATTTAATACAATAAGTTGCAAAAATTGAAAATTTCCTTGTTTATTTTCTCTAAATATTAATTTTTATAGATCATCATCCCATGCGTCATCGAGCGGAGTTTCGTGATATGTCGCGTGGATATGCACTCGGGTCATTGCTTGCTGTTTGACTCGCAACGTTGGCGGATGGACAATGATCAATTGGATGCGAGGATGATGGACTTCGTGTGTCTGAATAGATTATTGCGGTCGTTTCTGATCTTCTCTAGATGGTTCGAAAATAACTCCCACCAAATACCACCATGGAACAATGATGCGATTATTACACCAGCTCAATCTTCAGAGGTATTTGAACATGACGACGATTTCAGTGATGGTCCATTTGCGTGCATGACTGTAGAACGTCTTATTTCTGGTTCACCGAGCATCGAATGGGGTATGTCTAATGCTTTAGCATATAGAAAGAAGATAGGTGGAAGTATATATTAGTTATGTGAGCCATATACGAAGCCGAGAGTGCCGAGAGCGCGTAGAGGATGATGATTACTTTTATATTATCTCATGTAATAGATCTTCATTACAATGTCAATTCAATGGATTAATTTCAATTTCAATTCAATTCAATTTCCTTTAGCTGTACAATCTTCAATATCAATAACAAATAACAATGATGATGTGGATAATAATGTTAATAATGTATTTACATGAATAAGTGCTTTCATTACAATGTAAATCAAATACAAGTTGTTCTTCAAATACTAATAATAATAATAGGTTTTAAATAACCAATTATAATACCAATAACAATAGTATTATAATATCAATAACAAATAATAATAATAATAATAATAATAATAATAATAATAATAATAATAATAATAATAATAATAATGTATTTACATGAATAAGTGTTTTCATTACAATGTCACTCGTCTCTTGACAAGTAAGGACACTTCCGACGAGTATGAGATTCGTTACCACACAAGCTACATGTCCGTGGTGCACGACTTCTACTACTCGATCCCACTTCTGTTGGATGACGATATCGACCCACTTTCGGGTGCCCAGCTTGACGGACTCTATTAGGAGGCATAACTGTAATTCCAGCAACATCTGGAGGAACAGTCCAACTAGACTGTGGCTGAACATGATTGATCCGATACGAGTATGCTTCGGCTAGCTTTGCAGAATGGTAGTACTCCCCCACATAGTTAGATATATGGTGACCTTTATGACTAAAAAATTTATATAATCAATTATATGTAATTGAAATCAATTTGATCAAAAAAAATTAACATAATTAAACTTAAATTCGTACCATATAGCTGCAACAGCATGAGAACACGGTATCATATCCATATCCCACTCCAAACACGAACACGATTGCGTATTGAGATTCACTCTGAATGTTTTGCTTCCGTGCTTGACTTTGAAAGTGGAGTCTGATGAGGGCACTATATCGATCTGCGTGATAATTCCATTGATACCATCATCTTACGCTACCGCTTGTGGGTCAATTCACCGTACCTCTTTCGCCTCATGTCTCTCATCGAACCATTTTTTCGTAATGTGACGGATTGCCTCAATCATTGAGCAAATTGGCAATCGTCTCAGCCCACAATAATCGAGAATTGAATGATTCGGCAATGTTCGATTTCATAAAGCGTAGCGCCTAACGGGCACTATGATCTAGCCCATCGCACTCCAACCTCCACCAACTTGGTATATATGCCACTACCATCACCTTCACGAGACTTTAACATAGCCATCGCTTTTCAAAGTATGCATCTTAGTACGCATAAGCGGCTTTCGGAATAACTGCGGATGGTTTCTAAACGGGTGATTTTTTCGAGATGGTAGTAGCATAATCCGTGTGTTGCATTAGGGTAGACACACTTGACCGCATTCATTATACTGACATGGGCATCTAAAACAATCAACATATCTGGATTTGATCCATAAGCAGTTTGTAGTCGAGACAGAAACCAAGTCCATGAGACATCATTCTTGATCGAACCAATTCCATAAGCTAATGGAAAACTTGCTCTTTGTCGTCCTTTGTCACAAGAACGAATAATATGCCTTTATATGCCCTTGATGCGTGCATCGTCCACTACAATCACGGCCGGAGGCACAATGTGCGCCAACTGCATGAACCGAGCACGACAAAGAGGTGCGGAACCGACCATCCGGTCCAATATCCAAGTCACCATCGAACCGGATTGCTCATCCGTAACATATGCGATAACTCGGTAGTAGCTGAAATGATTCTTCATGTCCACCGATATCATCTCGATCGCCTACTACGGCTCGCATTGCTACACTATATGTAACGTGTACACCGTACTCTACCGGAAATCGGGCATAATGGACCTCGGCTTTAGCACTTCACCGTCTTCGCGTATTTTTCGTGATATGTACCGCAATTACACGGGCATTCACCTTCCTTACTCCGATATTCACTAGGTTCGTGCGCAAGTATGTATAGCATCAAACTTGCGGACAAACCAAAATCCACCCTAACTGCGATGCACGTAGTAGAAAAGGACACCGATTATGATATCGACATTTGAATGTAATCCTCGAATTATCGAATCCGTGAATAACAAATTCTACTCGACGCTCCAAATGCCATAGCCTCACGGATATCTTTAGTTCCATCTTGTTGTCGAATATGGAACCTTCGCTCACTCATCGAGTGCGGATCCGAGTCGGAGGACGAGCAAAGAGATTAATCAAGCATCATGAGGAATAACGAGAGGACTAGCGGTTGCTCATCTCCTCAACATCTTTCGCTCTGGGCCTCCTACGTGTGCTTGCGTGTTACTCGCATAATCGTAGATAGAAGCTTCCGAATCCACCCTCTCGACGTAATCCATACGTCAAACTCTACAAATGAGCCATAGCTCACCAAAGCATCTTCGATCTTCTTCCTCTTCATCCGACTGTTTCATCTTCTTCTTCTTCAACGTAGTCTTCATCATCGCCGTCCTCGACAAGTGTATCACCCCAGTTGCAGCATATGTTGGAAAGCAGAATTCTGGATGGATCCATGTGTTGCGGCATATATTGAGATGTATAAGTATCAAACCAATCAGATGATGCAAATTGTTGTGTAAACGACGCATCGAGCGATATGTATTGGGAAGTGTAGTCATATGTTGACGAGGATAGTATCTCAAACGATGATCTATATAGTTCTTGCTCCGATTGGGATGTGTCGGCATCGTGAGTCACATAGACCTCTGGTTGGGCATCATGAGCCAATCGAACAAGTTGATCATCATTACTCAAAACTAATTTGATAATTCTACCACCCCGAGATCTCGATAGATAATGCAGTTGGTAGGTTGTACTTAACGAATTTCCCAACACAATTTGATCAATCATCTCGATGAACTCCGAGATAATTACATTGTCCATTCGAACAAAGACATTTGACTGATACCCCCCAATGTAACATAAAGAAGGATCACAGTGCCCTCCATATCTAACAATAATGCTCTTCCATCCCGACCTCTTTAACAACAACAAGATTACATTAGCAGAAATGTACATTCTTAATATGATTTTTCTAATGTATAAAACAAATATACATTCTTAATGTTTACACTAAAATTATAGCTACAATAAGAAAAAAATAGCAATCTAATTAAATAATTAAAGTCTCTTACAAGAAACTAATTAAAAGGGGACTTATCTAACGAATTATGTCGGGGCTTATCTAAACGAATTATCCAATAATTATATCCAATTATCTAAACGAATTATGCAATAATTATAAATAGCAGAAACAATCGAATTATCTAAACAAATAAAAAAAACAAATATAAAAAAAATTAACAATAATAAATGTAAACAAAATTAACAATAATTAATCTAAACAAAATAAATATCATAAACAACAATAATTAACGCATGAATTAATTAGTCATTTACATCATAATTATTTACCATCAAAATTAACATGGCGTTTTGTAATCTAAACGAATTATGTTAACTAAATGATCGATTACGTTTTGATTTTCTATGTTCAAAATTGATATACGATTTATCAGATTTTTTTTAAAGAATTGGATATAAAAAAATTCTCAGATTTTTTTTAAAGAATAGGATATACAAAAAATTATTGATCTATACTAAAATTATCGCTACAGTCAAATTAAGAAAAAATAATTAAATAATTAAAGTCTAAATTATAAATAATTAAAGTCTTTTACAATAAATTAATTAAAAGGGACTAATCTAAACTCATTATGCCGGAATTATCTAAACGAATTATCCAATAATTATATCCAATAATCTAAACAATTAATAATTATAAATAGCGAAACAATCGAATTATCTAAACAAAATAAATAAAATCTAAACAAAATTTGATAATTAGTATTAAATTTACAAAATATTTCCTTCATTCCGGTGGATGATCCTTGATTTCGGTCGACCAATTTTATGTTTCCGGTCGACCGGAATCAATGAATCAATTACAGAATAAATTGACAATCGATAATTCTGACCGATGATCCTTGATTCCGGTCGACCAATTTGATGTTTTCGGTCGACCGGAATCAATGAATCAATTACAAAATAAATTGACACATAAAAATCGATAATTCCGGTCGATGATCCTTGATTCCGGTCGACCAATTTGATGTTTCCGGTCGACCGAAATCAAGGAATCAATCACAAAATTAATTGAAAATTTCGGTCAATGATCCTTGATTCCGGTCGACCAACTTGATGTTTCCGGTCGACCGGAATCAATGAATCAATTACAAAATTAATTGACACATAAAAATCAAAAATTCCGATCGATGATCCTTGATTCCGGTCGACCAATTTGATGTTTCCGGTCGACCGGAATCAAGGAATCAATTACAAAATTAATTGACACATAAAAATAGAAAATTCCGGTCGATGATCATTGATTCCGTCGACCAATTTGATGTTTTCGGTCGACCGGAATCAATTACAAAATTAATTGACACATAAAAATCGAAAATTCCGATCGATGATCCTTGATTCCGGTCGACCGGAATCAAGGGAATTATCGACCGGAATTTTCGATTTTTATGTGTTAATTAATTTTTTGATTCATTTATGATTTTTTTTTTAATTTTCGTTATATTAATTGCTTATAAATTTGAAAACCCATAAAATCATATAAAACATCTAAGTTCACCTACGTTAATCTAAAATGCATAACTTAATCTAAATTAACCTATACATTAAAATACTCACTTAAATATAAATGTATACTGACGATTATCTAAACGAATTATAATATCCAATTATCTATACGAATTATGCAATAATTAATTATCTAAACGAAATATGCAATATTTTATCCAAACCAATAATCAACAATAAATCTAAACAAAATTAACAATAATAAATCACAACAAAATTAACAATAATAAATCTAAATACAAATTAATATCATAAACAACAATAAATTCAAAAAATGGGTCGAAAATAAATAAAAATTCGAATAACTTACTTGTTGAGACATAGCTGCTGGGATCTGGATTGAAGAAAGAAATTTGAAAATTTTGAATATAAAACCGAAATAAACCAAAGAAAATTTGAGGAGCAAGAGCAAGAGCAAGAGCAAATTGTGAATACTTGAATTTGTTGGATTTGTATTTGTTACCGATCGATTGTATAAATATGAGAGAATTGGTTCAATTATTGGTGGTCAAATCTTTCTCTTCTTTTTCAGCAATTTTTCAGCATTTATTTGTCTTCTTCAATTTTTCTGCAATTATAGCTGTAAGCTTTTACTTTCGTAGTACTATTTTGTGCAGTATTAAATTAACTGTAAATATGAAGGATAATTTCAATATTAAATATTTCTCATAATTAATAAGTTGTGTGATAATTTCAGCATTTCAATATTTTGCAAAATTTCCATCATAGATTACCTGTAAATATTAATTTAAATATCATACATTCATTTTAAATTAATTAGTATTAAATTAATTTGATATATCCTTGTTTTCGGTCGAAAATTCACTGATTCCGGTCGACTCTTTGATGTTTCCGATCGACCGGAGACAAGAAGTAATAATTATTATTAAATTCAATGATTAATATCAACATAAATTTAATATGTCTCCGGAAACATATTAAATTCCAGAATTTAATACTAATCATGCGACCGGAATCATGCGACCGGAATTTTATACTAATAAAACTCCGCAAACATATTAAATTCCATCAAATTCCATCCATTGATTTATGTTTCCGATCAAGGAAAATTAATTAAATTTTGACCGGAAACATATTAAATGAATGGAGATTTCCGGAAACATATCATTTCCGGAATCATGCGACCGGAAACATATTAAATAAATGAATGGAGCTCTTCAAAATGTGTCAATTAATTTTGTAATTCGGAAATTAAATAAATGAATTGACCGGAAACATATTAAATGTGTCAATCAATTAAATAAATGAATTGACCGGAAACATATTAAATAAATGAATGGAAACATATTAAATTCCATTTCCGGAATCATGCGACCGAAATTAAACATGTCATTCATTTATGTTTCCGGTCAAAATTTAATTAATTTTCCTTGACCGGAAACATAAATGAATGGATGGAATTTAATATGTTTCCGGAGTTTTATTAGTACCATTCATTTCGCAATCATTTACTGATTTACAGGTTGTTAACAAACAAAAATATTACTGTTTTGTCAGTGGCATGTCACAATTCACATCGAAACTAACGGAGACTCTGTAGATATATATTAAAAAAAGGAAATGGATATACAATGTATCAATTTTTCAAAATAGTTATGTCCTGTACACACTTTTACAAAAGTGTGTACTTGTATATATTTCGCCTTTAATTATTGTCTTCCACTCCTCGCTACTATTTGTTGAGAAACAAGACTACAGTATTTAGTTGGTTCTCTGGTAACCTTGATCATGATTATTTTTCTTCATTAGTTGAGCTGATCTCGAGTTTATAATGTGTGCAAATGCTTAGATTTTTGTTTATTAATGTCTCAGTTTATGGAATATTATAGCACTACAGTTTATTATCAAAGCCCGAGATCGATTGGCCCAAAGTTCACAAAATTGGTAGTCTAAAAATGTAAAGATGCCCAATACATCAGAGCAAATAATCATACTTTGCCCATAATATCTTAAGGCCCATTATTAGAACATATAATATTTTAAAGGGAAATTTATTGTGAAAAATCATTTATGCTAGCTGAGGCTTGAAAATTCATCCATCAACCTAAGTTACGTCATATTTCAGTAGATTCACCTTATACATATCTACCACAAACCTTTACAACTTTTCGTGGAGAAAAATATTAACTTTACTACAAGACCGTCATATATGTTAAATCATCTTAATGAGCAGGCTTGATGGAAATTAAATATGCATAGGGAAACACAAATTTGTAATTTTTGTTTTGAGGGAGGGTTGGGATAAGAAAAAAAAAATCTAAGAAAATAATAGGCTATACATTATCTCACAAGAGCGATAGGTATAAGTTTCCAATGAAGTAAAGACTAAGTAGCTCACATGGCAGAATGCATGCATTTTCTTGATAGATGATGATATTTATATTTTGAGAGCAACATGTAAATTATTCACAACCTCCTTGATGCTCATAACGTACTTTTCCTCCATCTGCAAGAATTAAATCGAACCCATCTTAAAATAGCTAGAGAAATATTTAAAAGAAAGCCAATATATATTACGTAACACATTCAAGGGATTACAAAATAAATAAAATATGCGTATATACCTCGGCAATGATGGTGATGTTGAGATCAGAATCTCCAAAATGCACAACACTGCAGCTAACAACTGATAAATAGAGCTTCTCAATTATACCAACAATATTTTCCAACACCCCTTTTCTTCTCTCATAGTGAATACTGATCAGCACCTCCGAATTATAGCATTTTGCCTTGATTAGAGGGAGTGACGACTGGCTATTCACAGATAAGCTCTGATTTGAACATGATCTGATGCCGCCGTCGTCATTGCGGCAGCTTTTGATAATTTTCTTCTCAAGAGAGTCCACTCTTTTTTGGAGTTGTATAATGTGCTTGATAGCCTCTTCTAGAATAGAAGCCTTGTCCCTCTGGAATTAGGTTTAGATATATATAGCAAGTAATTAACACTAATCATGATAAGATTTTGAAGTAGAAACTAAGTAGTTGATGGAGTATATATAGTAAGTAATTAACACTAATCATGATAAGATTTTGAAGTAGAAACTAATTAACACCAGCTTTTGCCTGCAATGATGAAGTAAAGGCATAAATGAATGAATTTATATAAGTTTTACATGCCTTTTTGAAGGGAGGGAGTAGAGCAGACAATGCTGTAAATTTGTGGCTCATCCTCTCTCTCCTATTTCTCTCAGCTAAATTACGGTCTCGTGATGAATTCAGCGTGCAATTTTTGCTCCCAAATGAATAATCAGTTCTGACCTGCTTCAATGGCCTACTCTCCTCATCCAATTCTTCCGGAAACACCGAAGCCATCAGCTCGTCTACTCCCAATATTGCTGCATTAACTAAGAATACACCAACTTTTTATTCATTTTTTTCATAATTTCAAGTTTGATTATGTATATTGGATGTGTGTGTGTGTGTTGTGACAGAGCGAGAGGAGAGGGAGAGTTTGTGAATCTTATTGTTTATTTGCTGTGGATGCAGAAATTAATGTACAGTAGTATTACCAAATCAGCTGAGCTGTTGAAGCTTGAGATCTCCATCAACCAAGGTTAGATATAATATGAATCACCTGCATTCAGACAATATGAGATTTTTAAGTGTATAATTTAACTTAATTTAATATATATACGTACCTCACTATCCAACATGTATTCCTTGAAGCTAGCTCTGAGAATGACCAACAACTACTCCACTACGTTTTTCTGTATGAGGAATTCCAACTTTGTTGGGGTGCATTTATAGGCCTAACAATGCTTACTTTATTACTAAAGTCTCCTAATTCCGCCTATATAAATTTTAATGTAAATTGATTAAAATTTTAATATTACAATAGAGGATGCTTTTGAAACATTTTCTGGAAGAACATTAAATTAAGATTCAATACAATGAACTGAGACTTATTTCTAGACTAAATCTCGATTGTGTCTAGCTAGGTTGGACCGCGGTTTGGATAATGACGACGTTGGCAAATCTATCTTTGTCAACATTTCTCTCTATATTTTTATGTTTATTTCGAAAGTTTCTAATTGACTCCTTAGGACGACCTAATTGTTGGTGGACTTGTGTGTATATAAAAAAGCTCATAAAGAAAGAAAGTCATAAACCATTACAGGCTCACTCAAACAACCTTACAAATAATAGTTGTAAATTTGTTGTACTTTATTTTTATGGTTATTATCTTCTTAAAATGCATAGCAAACGAGCCTTGTATATAAACAACCTTATTCATTCTCTTCCATGATTTAACTTTCAAATTAATTATTAATGTAAAATTGCTTAATTATCTGTTCCTCTATGTACACCATTCCCATTTCTGGTTCGTAGTACTTTCAATTCATGAGTTCGAAACTAATACACAAGTTTTATTTTTTTAAGCCAAACAAATGACTAATTAACTAAGATTTTAACGCGAAATCCCAATTGTATTTTTAATTGCCAATTCAACAGCTTAATTATATTTATCTATATGTTGGCCGGTAAACTATTTTTGGGAATCTTGTTTTGACTCTATGTACAATGTAAATCCGCACTTTTATTAATATAGAATAAGAAATGCTTGCGTAATTAAGTAACAATAAAGTAGTGTATAAACATGATGTCTCTATGAGTCTGAGTCTAACACATCTGGTTTTTTAAGTATGGTTTATCCGTTTTGTGTGGTTTGTAGGTTATTGCATACGAATGTGGGCTTTATTCAATGTGCACCGAAAGATAATGATTGTGGGTCCCATTATATATAAAAAAAAAAGTAGTATAAACATATTCAAGACTTATTAGTCATAAGTGAGACTAAATTCATTGAAGGGTGGTTGGACTGAAATCACCAAGTCAACGTAGAATATCTGGAACTAAATATTTAGAGCAAAATATTTTTCTATACCGCGGATGTTTCACTATTTTCAACTCCTAACTTTATCTTTGTTGTGACAATTATTAACATTATTTTTACTAGTTAAAATACTAATGAAATGACAAAAAAGGAATTGATTTTCAACATTTTTCTTGCACATTTTTAAGTGCACATTTTTCAACAGAAAGTCTATTTTACCAACATTATTATATTCTATTATCCATAACAATAGAGTTAAAAATGCATTATCATCTGGCGTATAATATCAACGTTTGAGACTAAGCATCAATTTACAATATATTATTTGAACCCTACCATCACGTCTTGTGTTACGCGCTTCACTAAAAGGCTCAATTATGGTCAAAAGACATAAGAAAAACACAAGAAACTTCTGTGAAGCTTGTACGAAATTTACTTGTCGAAAAGAAGAAAAACACAAGAAACTTCTGGGAAGATTGTACGAAATTCCCTTGTCGAAAAGAATTTGGGGTGCAATAATTCTATGCAGCAGCTAGCGATCTAACTATTATTTCTTCTACTTCTAAGTATATTTTGTTTACCATTTACGTACCATAAAGTTGATGTCACTACAACAAAAACAGGCCGTGGGAACACGCTAAGTTTGACTCTGCGACCATATGCAATCAGGGCCCTCCTGAGGCATGACATGAAGGCGACCGTCAAGGCCATCATTTTAAATAAAATTTTATATATCTTTTATATTAATATAAATATTCCTTAAAAAATAAATATCCAATGTCCCAAAATGTTGTTATAAATTTTGAGGCCCAAATTTTGTAAAAAAAAAATTCTTATATAAATGATATATTGTATATCTTTTAGATATATTCAATTATATTTTCGATGTAAAAATCGTCCATTTTGTTGTTTACTGCGCCCATTATTTGTCGTGACCTACCAGATGCAATACATACCCCTCTTACAATCTCGCCATGTGGACATCAGAGTTTTTTGTTTAAATAATAATTACTTTCTTTCCATCATGATTGGTAGGGTTGTAAATGAATCAAGCTATTCATGAACTATTCGGAGTTTGACTCGATAAAAGTTCGTTCGAGTTTGTTTAGTGAAGCTCGTTAGCTAAACAAACAAAGCTTGAACATGATAGTATTCGACTCGTTAGCTCGTGAACAAGTTCGTTAACCGATTTACTTTAAAAATATAAAATTTTAACTAGATACAATTATTTTCTTTCTATAATTAGTAATTATTGTGTTAAATCTCTAATAATTTTATTTGTTATAAGAAATCAATAAATACATTGTGTTATTGTGGATAAAATAATTTAATTTGAAAATAAAATAATCAATATTTTAAACATATATTTAATTTAGAAAGTTTGTTTGGGTTCGATTAAAGTTCGAATATGTTCGTGAGCTCGAAATATTCGATAAATAAAACTCGAGACTCGGCTCGATATTAAACAAACAAAGCTTGAGTATGATGGTATTCGACTCGGCTCGGTTCGATTACATCCCTAATGATTGGGTTTAGCCATTGTACTGTTATCACATGTAAATGATATAAAATAGTGGATGTTGTACGTCTTTCATAACATGTTGTAATATTCTCGGCGGCATAATTTTTTTCAGACATATTTTAACGAACGAGTGTTGAAACTCAATATTAGATACGGTTCAGTAAGAGGTGGATATTGTTTGATTTGTATTGTTGGAGTTAATTTAAATATAATTAAATAATATAATTAAATAAATTTATCTATTAAATTTAGTTATAATAGAATATAATAATTATAGATTATATTATATTTATTAAATAAAATTGAACATCTATCTTTTCGGTAACGATGGGAATCATGTTTTTTCATATAAAACTAATATCCCCATCGATAGAGATCCACATTTCGTAATTTTATTTTTATATAACATATTTATATGTAAATTAAGTTATTTAAATTCATATATCCTTTATCTGTATTACTTTCGCAATTTTATTTGATTTTATTTCTTGTAACATATTATATGTAGTTTAAGTTCATTAAATTTAAATAATTTTAACTGTAGTAGAATAAAGTAATTGTATTGCTATATTATATTTATGAAATGAAATTGAACACACAATAATTAAGGGGGTCTTATTTTCATATAAAACTAAGATCCCTATTGATGGAGATCATCATTATTAATACCCCCATCGATAGAGATCTCACCTTTTAAGTCTAAAATTAATCTTACAGAATTAGAAAGCAAGTGAGGATCCCGCTCCATGGGGATCTTATTTTTTTCTTAGAAAATTTGATCTGGACTCATGTTTTAGGAAAATAACGAGATCTCAATTGATGTGACTGTCGGGGTTTAGTTAAAATCAAGATCGCCATCGATGGGGATCTTGGTTATTACTAAATAGAAATAAAATTTTGAATTTAATTTAATGAATTTATTTTTACTAATATAATATCCATCTTTATGATTTTTATTTATTTTATTTTTACTTAATTTACTATAGTTTATTTATGTTAATAAAACTAAGTATTTAATTCATTGACACTCATAAAAATAATATAAAACCCTTCAAAGTAAAATAAATCACAATACTGAAAAGAAAAATCAATAATATAAATAAAAGAAAAGAAAAGAAAACAATCACATATATAAATTACGAGCTTGTAACCAAGGTTTAAATGGATGATGGAAATCTTGTATATTAGGATCCTCATAGGTAGAGATCTTGAAAACTTGATATCTCGATCAATGGGGATATTGTATAGATATGGTATCCCAGTACATAATATAGTATATGGTATCACATCATAATTTTATATTATGAAATATTATTTTGTCTTGGTTATTAAGATCCTCATTGGTATGGATCTTGAAATCTTGAGATTCTCATCGATGGGTTGTTGTTTATGATGATCATTTGGGATCTTGTAAAGTTGAGATTCCCATCGATAAGGATCTTATTTATGATGGATATGATTAGTATATAATGTTATTACAATTTATTGATACTTATTATATATATATATATATATATATATATATATATATATATATATATATAGAGTTTGGTTCAAATAAAACCATTCCTATCCTAAAACTAAGAACCAAATGAATTCGTTATGAAAATTGATGAATTAAATCGAGAAAGTTAATGAATTAAAAATTTAGAATTTTCACCGGGTTCGAATCCCATGAGGGACTAAAATTCTATTTTTGGATTCGATAACTTTTCCAATGATTCATCAACTTTCACCGTGAATTCATCATTTTTGGTTCTCACGTTCACGATAAAATGGTTTCACGTTAACCTCCCCTATATATATATAGGGAGTGTTTAACATGAAAACCATCTATAGTGTAAAACAGAGCCAATATCATCCATTGATCTTGATAAAATCAAGGGTTCCCCAAAAATGAATATTCCTTAATAAATATAGATCAGAATTCGAATTATAGCAGTCATATAATAAATGCAGGGTAGTTCTGGCATTGAAAATATTAATGATATAGTAAATCCCGAATTAATAGTAAATCACGGATTAAAGGTAGTGAAAACGTGAAACTTCCAAAAAATTGATGAAAAATCTCAATGTTTCTAGGGTTAGCATTTGTGCAGCAAAAAACAAAGTGAATAACCGCATTTTTCTTTCCAGCAATCTATACGAGTTGCAACTAATTAAATCAAGTCAATCCAAATAACAAATTCAACAATGGCAACACGAAGCTGCGTGAAGAATGGCTCACGTGAATGCTAATGTATTACCGATGCATTTTGGTTTTAGTTTCTTGAATATGGAGTTGGAAACAATGGATATTCAAATGTATTCTTGAATATTCAAATGTATTTATGGAGTTGAAAAATCTGGATAAAATCAAATGGAAATGGAGTTGAAAAAAATATATACGATAATGAATATTCATTTTAGTTTCTTGAATATTCAAATGTATTCTTTAATATATAAAAGTTGTTTATATATAACTTGTTAGTGGTTCCAATTTTTACATGAAGCAGAAAGAATGATTATCAAATATCATCATGTCGAAAATTTGTTTAAATTAACCCAAAAGTTAGGGACTGACCAAAAAAACACATGTTTGTTTATTGTTTCACTTGATTCAGTTTGTCAGTAAAGCATTGTAAAAAAAATATTTGTGGTCCCCTAGATTGTTTATTGAATACAGACGAAAAAAATCTCAGCTTAGTATATTGTTTATATACCAATATATCTCCAAATTGTTTGGAAAAAAAACTTATATTAGTCGCATGTTTTGTGATCTGTCAGGGTGTAAAATAAACATTATATTCATTAATTGGTGTCAAATCTGATGAATTTAATTTCTACATCAAAAAATATGTGCTGATGAATATATGTGATAGAATGGTGAGAATGTTATAAATTGGGTTGTGCGACTTTGTATGTCCAAGACCAAATGAATAATTTATGCAGCGTTTCTGAATCACAATATGCACGTTAATGCATTATTTTGTAATCTGTTAAAGATATAGTTTTATTATGATTCAATGGATAATTTTAAATTGAATTTATTGTCTTCTAATGAATCATATATTGGTATAGAATGAACTATAGATAATGTTATCTGAATTTGACTATTGCTATGTATGAATCATATTTTGGTATGAATGAATGATGGATAATTTTAAACGTAATTTTACTATCGAATCATAAAGTAGCATTGAATGAATTATGGATAATTTTTAATTAAAATTTATTGTTGCTACTAATGAATCATATATTGTTATTGAATGAATTATTGATAATTTTAAATTGAATTTTGCTGTTGCTACTAAAACATCAATCTTATTTACCCACCAAATAGTATTGTTTAACAAACTCAATCTCGCTTATCATAATACTATTATATATTGTCTTTTTAATTTTATCAAAATAATTATAAGGTAAAATGGCAAGTATTCGTATAATTCCAAGTATTTACATAATTATACACTTAAGTATATCCATTATATTAATTATTGACCGTGTTATTTTATTATATCCGGAAAATGAATCGAATTTTTCTACCATATGTGATCCATATACTATGCGAGATATCTGGCCCCAAGACAAGTACCAACAAAAATAATTAATTATATAATTTAATCCCTAATTCTTAATATGTTAAATGAATTCTGATACTAAATACAATGCATAATCAAGAGATATAAATGAATCACAAGAAGTAACAAATGAATTATTAATTAAAATCTATGAATTTTCATTATAATAAAAAAATTGTGTTGTTTTGAACCTTATTGAATATTCGATTCGACAAACTCGCACACTACTTCTTGAGAAAATGTAAATGATGAATGGAAGAAAACAAAGAAAAACAAAAATTAAGGAAAGAATTTCCATTACATATTAAAATATTGCATACAAAAAACTGCCGTATATGTACATTGATAATAACGTGAATTAAAGGATCCTAAATTATAAAAAAATCCAATAATAAAGCAATTGAATCGCAAGAAGTAACATATGTATTGTTAAATATTAAAATAACCCAACCTCCTTGCATATTCATGACTGTCAACCTTCTTGAATATTCAAAACTGGCAACCTTCTTGAATATATACACAAAAACTGCAGTATATATGCATATATGTGCTGTTTTGAAAAAAACACTAATCTCCTTGAATATTAATAACTGAAAAAAATTAATGAATGGAAGAAAAAACCAATGGAAAATCTTAAGGGATCTTACACAAGAAATATCTTGAATATTCATGACTGCATATCTTAAGGAAAGGATTTGCACAACTAATTAAAGAACCGATGGAAAAAAAACTGATATATATATGCATTGATTATACCGTGAGTTAAGGGATCTTACACGAATAAATAGTACAATTACTTTAATAACCTTTTTTATTATATTAAAAGCAAAAGAAAATCTGCAAACAAAGATCAATCACAACCGCACATGTAGAAAAAGTAACGGCCAAGATTAGTTCTTCGTTTTTAGGATAAAATTGGTTCTTATTTGAACCAATCTCTCTCTCTCTCTCTATATATATATATATATATTTATTTATTTATTATGTCATATCTCTTATTATTGATTTAAATATTATAGAACTTCACCAATTCAAAATTACATTTTAATTTAATGATTTAAAAAATCATTAAATTAAATTACAACTATCAAATACGTACCACACTAAAAGATTGATTCAAAAAATGAAATGAAATATGCAAGTGATAAGTGCAAGGAGTTATATATTTGTACGTACAAAAATATTAGCAATGGTAAATATTATGCATATATAGTACGTATATATATCTGGCATTCTTTGAGATTTATATATGTAACATTCTACCTTCACAAAATGTTTTATTTAATTTAGGCACTAACATGAGTTAATAATTTTAATTGCCAAATTCATTTTAACATTAAAACCAAAACAAGTGGTGTCGTGGTGTAGTTGGTTATCACGTCAGTCTAACACACTGAAGGTCTCCGGTTCGAGTCCGGGCGACGCCAGTTATATATTTTTGCGTTCCTTGCAACTTCTATAACGACGTCGTATTTAGCATGCCAAGCCCAAATCTCACGCTCCAAGGTTCGCGTCCGGGCGACGCCAGTTAAATATTTTGATTTCCTTGCAACTTCGATAACGACGCCGTATTTAGCCGTGCCAAGCCCAAATCTCTCGCTTCAGAAAGCGAGCGATCAATTTCCCGCGCCAATTAAACAACCAGATTTTAATGGTTGCCGCCCCAGATTTCAATCCTCCCTATCCTCGAGCCATTTCCGTAATTTCAGTCCTCCCTATCCTCAAGCCATTTCCGTAAGTTCTAATTCTATTTACTTTTCCAATACTTTTGCATTCCGCTTTGGTTGCCGCCCCAGATTTCAATCCTCCCTATCCTAAAGCCATTTCCGCAAGTGTTAATTCTATTTACTTTTCCAAAACTTTTGCATTCTGTTTTTGATTTTGTTGCTACATAAACGATGTTTTTTTTGTGTTCTTATGTTTGAGCTATCTTAGGATGTGTTTGATTGGTAAATTGACATGAATTACGAGGTTCTTATTCAATCAGGGCTCTTTTAATAAATAAAAAATTGCTCAAAGTTATATGGTTGTTCATTATAGGATTTGAAGAAGCGATTGTGAAGGGATTAGGGCTCCAAACTGACGAATTCAAGATATTCGGATTCGATTAGAGGGATGCCTTGGTGGGGAGATCACTTATCAGTAGCTTACGAATTCGACGTGGAAATTGAAAACAAAGTTCTTCCCTTGAAGCTTTTGGAGGATGTAAGCCGATGGTAATACGTGGATTTGTCATTTTCCAAATGGAGAATCCTGTATGGCAGGGCGAGGAAAACGTGTTGTTGAGAGACGAAAGGTTAATGATCAGATGCCCGTGCTTGCCCCGTTCCAGATGGCAGGTCCGATGGAGCTATGGATCCAGGATTCCAAGGACATGAGGATTCATTGCCTGTAATAGAAACTGAGCATTGTTGAATATTTCCCTTTTTTTATCTTTGGGTTGTTGCTAATTTTGATCTGTTTGATGTTCATGTAGCGCGATGTGGATGCTAGTGTGCTGAAGAAGGTGATCCTAGCAGATGGTGCTGTTGTTACAGTTAAGGGGGCTAGATCGGTTAGCCTGCGCCATCTGGTCGAGCTTCCGCTTCCACTGAATTTTACAGATCAATATTTTTCCTCAGGCCTCATATCTCTGGCGGAGCGCCTGTGCTGCGCACTCCCAAGATGGTCCTCTCTCTCCTTTGATATGGTTGGCCCCACGTCGCTCACGTACCCTGCCCTGTCATCACCCTCTTCTAGCAACCGCCTCAAGCTCAAGTGCCTTGCGCCTGGCCTGATGGAGCTGTCCTCTGCTTCGAAGAAGAGGGCCATGGGAAATGATGTCATATCTGCCCTTGCCCTTCTTGCACCTGACCGTTTTAGGACACTGTAGCCCGTTGTGTCAATCAACGGCCCAAACGCCGACTAACTTGGTTTTGAGGCGCTGCTATTTTCTGTACTGTGTGACAGAGCGAACAAGTAGGGGTCGTTCAAGGTGTTGAAGGCAGATGTGTCTGCTCAGACTCGACTTTGGTGAAGATAGGGTTTGGACTCGAGAAGAGGCTGAAAGAGGGCAATGTGGTTGGTAACCGTGAATCGAGAATGAAGCCCTCGACTGTGAGGATGCATTTTGAGCTGCAGGTCAATCTTGTTGTAGCAGAGGATTCTGTGGCGCAGAGCGCGCTCTTGGGCAACATTACTAGGTCGAAGATGCCTATAGTTCACCAGCCTCCAAATCCATTTATGTTGTGACCAATTGTGGAGGATCTTGATGTAGGCAATATAGTTACACCATACACTAAAAGCAATAAGTGAATCTTCTATTGTATATAATACAATGTAAGGATCACTCTTTATGACATAGATATATTTTCTGATAACACAGAGAAAGAAACTGCACAGGAAAACATCTTAAAAGACTTTTATCAGGCAACAAACTTATAGAACAGCCTTAAAAAGGGTTTCTTGATGCTAGCTATTATAGTCATAGGATTGATTCTATCCATTTTCATTTTTTGATGAAGGAAACTCCCTTCTGAATGCTCACTGCCAGCTCTTTCTTTGCTTTCTCCAATCCAACCCTGTCCTCAGTTCCACAAATCAGTAAATTGAGTTCTTACCAAGGCAGTAACTTTCATGGCACAAACATTTTACCTCTCATACTCATTCAGAGGCCCAAGTTGGTACACCTCTTCAGCTCCTCCACGTCCAAGTCGAACCTTAGTTGCAAAGAACGGGAGGTCTGTAACCTGCGAACCGATCATTGAGAGGCGCATGTCAGCAAACCGTTTCAGAAAGTTGATTCAATGAAGCTTGATAGAGGTACCTGTGAAGCTACAAAAGCACACTCAACAATGCCAGCATCTCCTCTTAAGCCGCGAAGGCATGCATCTGCAAATTTCACTGCTGCATATGCCTACAAATTTAACTCATGTGTAATGTTAGTTACCTGAATCTTCTTCTTCTTTTAGAATGGTAAACATTGAACCAAAATTATCACCATTGACAAAGTTGCTGAGCCTGCACCAGCTTTTGCCTGCAATGATGTAGCCAGTTTATTTTTCCCAACTGTATCAAGAATCTGAGTAGACTGTTCTCTTTCATTTATTCAAGAAACACAGCGATTGATTTTACCTGAACGACTTCAGTCCCGCCATCTTGAATGCGCTTTGTTAAGTACTCGGTCTCCTCTGGTGTGAAAGAGCAAGGAGGTTTCACCTACAGACCAAGATTTCAATATATAAGTTGTTTAATAAATCTATGTTGAGCTGCAACTAGAATATGAGTGAATACATAAGATATAAAAGGGAAAGTTCTTACTACCTGTGAGAGAAGAGGTAGAATTGTGACTCCTGCATGGCCACCAACAACAGGAACAATAACTTCTCTAGGATCAAGTCCCAAAACTTCAGCCTGTACACAACTTTGGATCAATTTGACTACATTAATACGACTCCAAGTATGATTGAGCTAAAAATATAGACTCAGATGTTTACTCCCAATATAAACGAACCCTCACAAAAGTTGCATACCAAAACATTTCAAAGTGAACCTATACATCAGCTCAGTTGAAAACTGTTAGAATTGGGTCCCCCTCATTGTGGCTTCAACATGCCCCCTCACGTGTAGGCCGGTATAACCATCACAAACAAATCCACATTGACTTGGGCCCATCATTGTGGCCTTGACGTGTAGGCCAGCTACTATAAGATGGACCCTAAACAAATCCACATCGACTTGAGTCTGCTCTGTTATTATATTAGAATGTGCCCATAGTCTCCTAAAAAGCTTACAAGAGGGAGAGGGTTGTTTGACTTATCTATTGAAGACAGTATCTTTACCAAGTTGATGTGGGATAGTCAGGGTGGCTTCAACGAAAACTATCCTAACCAACAAAAAGATTTGGTTGCTAAGCTCTGCATGGTACAGAACACGGACCTATTTGAACCTCAACTCTTCAAATTAGTCTGCAAATTCCTTGGCAATCACATATATAAAGAGAATCCAGCTTAGATATGATGAATCAATGAATAATTCAAGTGGAAACACCCTAAAATACGTACCACGAACGTGTTGGCTCTCACAACATCAAGCATGGTGACTCCCAAGAGCTTCTTGGGGTCATACATCCCGGCATTCTTGAAAACCTCAGCAGCAATAGGCACGGTGGAGTTCACCGGATTGCTGATCAAGTTGACAATCGCGTTAGGGCAGCTCTTCGCAATCCCCTGGCACAGCGTCCTGACAATGCCGGCGTTGATATTGAACAGATCATCTCTAGTCATCCCCGGCTTCCTCGGAACTCCAGCAGGTATGATCACGAGATCCATCCTTCCAGCGCACTCTCCAGCTGCGGCTGCCCCAGAAACCCTCTAACCTGAAATGGAGAAAGCTCATATTTTCATTTTCTTGAAGAAAATGTAGGCAAATATATTGTGACATATGGTTAGAGGATGGACTCACGACTGCGCCTGTGTCCATGTGGCTGATGTCGGCAGTGACGCCGGGGCGTTGACGACGTCGTATAGATGCAGAACTGAGACTAGTGGGTTCATCTTCATTAGCATGGAGAGGGCTGCCCGATGCCTCCGGCGGCCCCAGTATGGCCACTTTGAAGCCGGGAGCGCCGCCTTTCGCCCTGCACTCCGCCGCTCTTAAAATGAGATGCTCTGCAGCCATCTGTGCAAACAAAAAAGAAGCAAACTTTAGCTTCAAAATCACACGACTTTTTAGTAGAAAAGTTTCGAGTTTGTTTACCTGTGGATTTGAAGGGTGAAGGTGAGCAGAAATTCGGGAAATGCGGTGGTTGGCTTCCATGTTTTTTTGGTGAAGCAAACTTAGATTATTTGATTTTGTGAGTTATGGAAAAGGATATTGTTTGAAAGAGTGTGGAGTTAATAAGGTGCAAAAAGATGTAATTTTGATTGGAAATGGAATTTTTGTGAGCCTTTGTTTCTGTATCCAGTGTTTGTGGCTCTCGGATATCTGTCTTTGGTTGGCTATTCTTCTCCCATTTGTTTATATTCCATAGCATTACCTGATGTGAGTCGTTTGTCACCAAGGTAAACGAATAAAACTGTGAAGGAGATGTCCAAAATCGAACCCAATCTAAATTGTTTTTGGCTCTTTTCGTTTTTCGAATTTAAATTTTAAATTTCAGTTCCATTTTATCTAGAAAATCAGAATAAGTGAACGATTGTATTTTTTTCTCATTTTTATTTTGTTTATGTTTTATTGAATTAAATTATGTCCATGCCCAATCTCATTTACACATCTGTCTAGTCAAGCTTTACCGCAAAATTGAAGGATCGAAAACCTCACTCGCTTTATTTTGCTTAAGATTCGTATCATCACCGTCCAAATCTATTTTCAGAAGTAGATGATTTCAATATTGTCTTCCAAGTAATAGATGATTGAGGTGAACTCATATGAGAACATTCGTAGATATGGACATAAATATATTTTTTCAGTATAAATAATATTTTTTAGTTATACGAAAAAAAAAATCATTTTTATTCAGTTTAGAATAACCAAAACGAGATGGCAAATTGGCCCGTCAAAATGGAGCGACAAGATATCCTAATAATCAATTTTATGATTTGCACATAATATTTGCAAGGATAATGATTTTTACATAATATGTATGTATATAATAGCCTTGAAATATATATTGAACTTGATTGTTTTTTTAATCGGTTCGCTCATTAACATTTTAAGTCTGTGACTAATTTGTCCCTCCTACATATTTGCAAGGATAATGATTTTTACAAAATAAAAGTTCCATTTTTCTAGAAAATCAGAATAAGTGAACGATTGTATTTTTTTTCTCATTTTTATTTTGTTTATGTTTTATTGAATTAAATTATGTCCATGCCCAATCTCATTTACACCTCTGTCTAGTCAAGCTTTACCGCAAAATTGAAGGATTGAAAACCTCTCGCGCTTTATTTTCTCAAGATTCGTATATTGAAAATAGATGATTTCAATATTGTCTTACAAGTAATAGATGATTGAGGTGAACTCATATACATAAATATATTTTTTCAGTATAAATAATATTTTTCAGTTACATGATAAAAAAAATATCATTTTTATTCAGTTTAGACTAACCAAAACGAGATGGCAAATTGGCCCGTCAAAATGGAGCGACAAGATACCCTAATAATCAATTTTATGATTTGCACATAATATTTGCAAGGATAATGATTTTTTACATAATATGTATGTATATAATAGCCTTGAAATATATATTGAACTTGATCGTTTCTTTAAATCGGTTCGCTCATTAACATTTTAAGCCTATGACTAATTTGCCCCTCCTACATATTAGTAAGAAAAATAAATCATGGATTTTATTCCTTAATAATATTCACTACTCCTTGAATTCAATAGTTCATAACCGTGTGCCCAATTTTCAAGGATTGAACTATAACTTTTTATTTTTTATTTTTAACTTTTTTTTTCATTATTCAAGGATTTCGTTATTCCTTAATTTC
The DNA here is from genome assembly GCA_036937905.1 of Salvia rosmarinus. NCBI lineage: Eukaryota > Viridiplantae > Streptophyta > Magnoliopsida > Lamiales > Lamiaceae > Salvia > Salvia rosmarinus. Next base: position 56,435 of record JAODLM010000179.1, read on the forward strand.
AATTTCCAAGGATTGAATAACAATATAGATTTCACATATTAGAGGGACGCTAAGATAATAGTTCCAACTAAAGAAATAGATTTTCATTACTTCTTTCTTATCTTTTTTTAATAATTGGACAATGTGACTTATACTAAAATATGCAATATTGTTCTTATATTAAAGATTGTGATAAGATTTTTAATTTGATATACGATTTGTAAAAAACTAGTTTAAAATATAAAATCATTATCGTAAAAGTTTGAGATTGGTTTAAAAATAAATTTTAAAATAATTTAAATTTTCTTTTGTAATCCTATTTGTTATTGTTTGGGTGATACTTATCTTTTGTACAACGTACTATTGACAGCACCAAGCGCTCAACGCACGACATTCAAATATAAAATCATAAATTATTGAAAATTAATTTAAATTAAAACTAGAATTGTGTAATGCATCACTATAATAATGTGAATAGTATCAAACTGTGACAACATTGGTCACTTATTTCATATTAGTTTAGTATGTTATAAAAATTATAAATGTTAGTGTAACTGATGCTAAAATAGTAGAAAATAAATTGATGAAAAAAACAACGATAATTGTGAGAATAGTGTCACACATTGACCAAATTATTCGATTATTTCATAAAAATATATTGCAGTATAAAAATGATAAGATATTAGTGAAATTGATGATAAAAATCAAAAAGTTGAAAGAAACAACTATAATTGTGAGAATAGTGTCATGTGTTAACCACATAATTCAATTATTTAAGTAAAGTAATATTTTAGTATAAAAATTATAAAATATTAGTGAAATTGATGGTAAAATTTAAAAAATTAAAAGAAATAACTATACATGTGTGAATAGTATCACATGTTGATCACATTATCCGATTATTTTATCTTAGATCGATTTGAACGGTCTTAATCACTAGTTTAAATCAATAATTATTAATTCATTTAAAATATTTGAAGGAATTAGAAAAATTGAAATTAGAATAAATAAAATTGAAAGAAACCACCATGATCATGCAAATGCATCATGTATGAAAAATCCTAAATGCCTTAAACCCTAAACTATAATAATAATAATAATAATAATAATAATAATAATAATAATAATAATAATAATAATAATAATAATAATAATAATAATAATAATAATAATAATAATAATAAAATTTAAGTAAAAATTGAATAATTATATCTCCATATCTATAATTATGTTAATAGTATTACACAACGATCATATTGGTGATCAAGTTTTATCATGTTTTCATTTTAACCATCTTTATCTTCAAATATTTGAACTAGAAAAAGTTGTTAAGCCTGTACTTATTTTGACTAATTGATTATTTAATAATATCATTGAGCTTCCTATTAACTTTGTTGATTAATTGAATATTCATTTAAGATCAAAATAATCAAAAATGAGAACAAATACACATGAAGTATAAAACCACTTTTGTTCAATAAATTATTGTAATTGTCATTGCCAGACAAAGTGGCAAAGGATGGCAGATCCCAATTCTCAAGTTCGAATTGAATCAATCTAGCTATTTAGTATGACCAGAAAATAGAAAGGATAGTAGGAAATGTAGCGCAAGAACATATTAGGGGAAGAAACCGGAAAGCACAAAGGAAGGCCAAGAAGCACGAGCTTGATCAAGAAATGTATACCCATTATCAACACACCAGTTCTAAGCCACCAAATGTCGTGTACCACTAGGTATATCCCCGCCGTGAAGGCGATGCACATCATCGAAAGAGCTCCCCCGAAGAGAGGCAGAGCCAGATGAAGAGCTTTCACCACCAACACAAAATCAAACGACAGAGCCCACCCGAGCACCACAGCCGCCGTCAGGGAGCTATACATGGCCAGCACATCGCTCAGAACAAACACCTGGAACGCCCTGCGCCTCAGCATTGTCGCCAGCCCCGCCGTATTCTTCTGCTCGTCGTCCGAGCTGTTGTACCCGCCAGGGACGGTGAAGCCGGCCGCGTAGGTCACCGTGGCGATCAGGATCGACAGGAGCAGAAGAAAGTTGACCTGGCGCTCGAAGGCATCGATCCTATGCGTCTTGGTTGTGCCCAGGGTATTGCCTGTCAGGGCCCGAGGGGTGCTGGCAGCCATCAGGGCAGTCCACGTCAGGTACTGAAACAAACAGGTTTTTTACTTTGCCTCAGACCTCATATTCTGTTAATCCGACCCTGGTTGGAAAAAGAAAAGGAAAATGAAGTCATGCCTGTATGTTTTGGAAATCCTTCAGCTGCATGTAGTACTCAGCGACATCCAGAGCTGTCATTCCTTCATCGTTGATCATTGCAATGTCAACTCTCTTGTCCCACGTGAAGGCACGGACCACCATGGGGTGCCAGTGTCTGGTGGCCAGATGCAGGGGAGTGTTCCCACCCTCGTCTGTCATGTTTATGAGTTCATGCAGATGGCGGTTCTTGAGAACAAAACTGACTACATTGGTTCTTCCATGCCTGGCCGCGAGGTGCAGGATGTTACGGCCATCCCTGTCGAGAACCTCCACTGGATCAGGCAAGTCTTGCAGCAGAAGTTTGACGACCTCAGCATGGCCTTCACTTGATGCAAGAAGAATTGGGAATGAGCAACTTCTGTCTCTCTGAGTTGCCATTTCAGGAAGTGTCTGCGGAGAAACTTCACGCCTTCAAGATAGCCGGAATCAGCTGCGTGGTGAAGAGGATTTCTGCCTTCGTCGTCTCTTAGTTGGAAGAAACTCGGTTTCCTGTCAAATATAGCTTCTAAAACATCTAGAATTCAAAAAAAAACATAGCTTAGTTTCAACCTATTTAAGTGCATTGAGGAAATTTGTCACAAGATTTTATATATACCTCCGTGTTTCCCTTGGATTGCTGCTTCAATGGGAGATTTCTTCTTGAACAGCTCATTTACGCGCTCTTCGTCTCTTGACAAACGAAGAATCAAAGACACACAATCTTTAAGACCAGCTTTCGCAGCTAAATATGATGCAGTCTCTCCATCCTTGTTTCGGTGATATGACAGATCAGGATCGTTTTGGATCAAATATTCAGCAATCCTAATCCAGCATCCATGAAAGGATGTTTTCCCTCTCTTATTCTCCAATAAACTCAATAAGGCTTGGTGCAAGGCTGTGTTTTCTCTCTTGTTCTTCGCCCGTAGAAGATGACAGCTCTCATTCCCTTCATCCCGATCAAGCTGCAGCAAGTCGTGATGAACTCTCACTAGGGCTTCTACCATTGCTGCTTGTCCATATTTTGCAGCAAGATGCAACGGGGTTTCTCCGTATAAATTCTTGGATAAAACGAGGTAGGGTTCCTTTGCAGTTATGAAGTTGGCTATATTTTCTTTCCCATGCTTGGCTGCTACATGAAGGAATGTGTTTCCAATGGGGCTCAATCTAGTCGAGATGTCATGGAAGTTGATGTGCTTTGATTCAGAAATTTGTTGGAGGATTGTTGTGAATTCTTCGAGATTACCGTTTTTGGCTGCGAAGTACAAATCTTGGTCCTTGTATATCTCTGTTGCATGATCGTGATCATCGTCTGGATTCGAGATTCTGATTGAAAATGCTCTTGTTTCTCCCTCAGTTGGATCATCGCCTGGTAGCCGTTGCATCTGGTGGAAATTTGTGGATTCAAATGTGATTGTACAAATCTGTGCAGCTCAGCTTGAACAAGGGAATTACAAAACAATGAGAAAATCCAAGTTTTACGTTTGTTACCTGGTGTAACAAAACAAAAGATGATGCAAGATTTAGTCGACAAGTTTTGTAATAAAGGATCTAATAGTGCTATACGTTTCTGATTAAAATAAGTTAAAAAGGCGATTAATTATCGACTAATGTAATTGCTCTAATGATTCTTTGCTGAATGAGGAGGCTTGCTACTGAATACTTTTATACTAAGCTTTTTTTTAGTTTATTATATATCAAACATTATATTTAACTCATTATGTTGTCACTTTGAAAGATATGGAGAATAAGACATGATAAAAGTAGGCTTCATATAGACCACTTTAATTGGCTAATGGAGTTCTTGTTTTTTTTAGTTGAGAGGCACCTTAATTTCCTTCCCTTTTTATATGCTTTTCTTGTATGTAAGAACATCTCTTGATTCCGCTAAAAAAAAGAATATCTCTTGTAGGGGTGAGCAAAATACTCGAAATCCGAATATCCGATCCGAATCAAACCGAAATTTAAAATTCGGTTCGGATTTTTTAGATTTTCGGTTCGGATCGGATTGATATTTTTCAAAATTTTGGATCTTTGGATCGGATCGATTGGATTTTTAATCCGAAAATCCGAATTATATATAATTTATATATAGTAATAATATTTTATTTAAATATTTTAAATCTAATATAAATATATATAAATTAACAAAATTGGTTTGGATTTTCGGATTTTTGATGCAGTTTGGATATTTTTATAAATTTTTTTCGGATTTTGGATATTCGGTATGGATCGGATTGTTTTTCTCTCAAAATTTGAATTTTCGGATAGGTTCGGATTAGGCAAAAATCCGAACCGAAATCCGAATGCTCACCCCTAATCTCTTGATTAATTTCAAATGCAATCCTTGATTGGAGATGATATTTTAAGCCCTCCCCAAAATCATCAATGCATACATACATATTGTTTCTCGGTGATATAAAAATAAAAATAAAAATTACCATGAATAAAAACATTTTAGGTCATTGACATCTTTTTATGAACTTTACGTTCAGTAATGTACAATATATTAATATGTGAAAGTGAGAGTTATGGACTAGTTAATCGCTCTAATGATTCTTTGCTGAATTAATTAGGAGGCTTGTTACTTTAACTCTTTATATATATATATATATATATATATATATATATATATATATATATATATATAGGGTTGGTATCCGTAATACTGTCTAGGATAGTATGTAGTCTCAATCTAGATCACACATTTTGAGCAATTGGACGATCAAAATTTGACACGTGGAAGCCCATTTTCGTTCGAGGGCAAAATGAGGAGGTGTCCGGCGTTGGGTAGAGAGTCATGCGTTGGGTATCCATGGGCTGGGTATGGTATTGCATTCTTAATAACATGACCTTGCATTCAAAATAACATGACACTACATCGCATGTATTTGGATGCGTGTCGATTTGGGTGAAAGTGCGTGCCGGCGTTGAGTGGGGATTGGGTGTGTGCAAAGCGGGTATGGCGCTGGGTATGCGTTGGCGCTAGGTTTAGGAAGAGCCACAACAAAACATAAATAACGCATATGAAATAACATAACACTGCATTTAAAACAACAAAACATCAGTATTTAAAACAACATAAAGCGCATCGCACCCAAACTATTTGGATGCGTGCGGCGGTATTGAGTGCATGTGCTTGTGTGGCGCCGAGAGTGAGTTTCAGATGCATTAAAATTGAAAATCGATGCATTTTGTGTTCAATTGAATGCATTTTTGTGTTCATTTGAATGCATAGTTCAGTTCAATTATATGCATGGTTTATTTTCGAAATCACATAACAAATCAAATTACTAATCTACCCTTACTACCACAAATTAACGTGTAAAACTTTTAAAATCAAGCGCGAATCTCAGCCACACGATTAATAGGATGGATAGATGAGATTGAGTACTACATATTATCTGGAGCTCGGGTACTATTTGATCCCTCCTCTATATATATATATATATTGGATGGTTTCTGTGAGAATGAAAATAAGTGTAGGAAATAGGAATATATATGTAAGTCTAGCATAGCTTTCATATTTGTGTAGCACAATCAGAATTAATATGTTGCACATGTTAGTTTAGCACATATTTCATCTTTTCGTAGTATATATGTTAAATATATTAGTTTAGCACATCTTTCATTCGTGATAGAATAAGAAGGGTTCGATCTTGCAAGTAATCCATATAGCATAAAACACAAAATTGTACACTGGCGAAATTAAATCTCAACCATTGATCCGGTGAATCAAAGGCCCGATTCATTCTCATTTCCTACCAAATTATCCTTTCCTACATGATCCATCGTAGGAAATCGATTTAACACTCTCCAGAATCTATGTTGGATGTTTAATTCACCATACATTGATTATATATCTAGCATGCACCTATATAATAAATTGCAACACGTTGGTGTTTTCGTGTTTACCTTGAATTTGTCGAGCGAAATTGGATCAAGACTTGTGCTTTGATCTTACGACTGTGTCCCGATTACCTAAACTCAAATGTCGAGTGAGGACAATCTATGAAAGTCTTTGTAAATTGCCTTCTTCCACACCTTGAGATTTTCGAAAATCCTAACTATTGGAATAGTATAATTTTGAAATTCTTCTCTTAGGATTAGGGTTTGATTTTCTCTCCTTATATTTATAATGCAACCATAAATCATATCCGGATAGGATATGCATATCTAATAAATATAATAATATCTCTTCGAGATAGAGAGGATCGGCCGAGTCTCAAAGGGACTCTCTATGTGGTGGGCAATTTCTCATAGCTCCGGGCCTTGATGGGCCGGCCCAGGATCAAATCACGAGGAATAAGATGGGCCTCAAATAAATTAATTATCAGCCCAGAACATAAATTAATTCATAAACATTTATTCATGCCACTAGAGAATAAATGTTGATTTACCCTTTATTTCGAAGTTGAGTCGGCTCTCACTTAGACTTCACGAATCCCGTATTTAAGATATCGACGTCCATTAATTATTTACTGATTACATTGCTTAAAATAATTAATCTCTTTAATTCATAAGTAGTACCACTCGACCTTATTATTGTACTTGAGATAACTCAACTGTAGGGTTTAGTACAATAAACCTTTTGAGCTCCTTAAGGGACATCATCATTCTAAACGGATACGGTGACTCGATACAGGCAACTAACATGATATACAAGCATTGCCACTGATGGAGTCCAAGGTTCGTTGACTCAAAACCCGGTTCATGTTCCAAGTGGATCAGTTACAAGAACTCAAGCTAAGAAGTTCAAGGAAGGATTGCATGGATTAATTCAAGAAGTTTGGACTCAAGAATTGACCAAGAAGCTCATAGGAGATGACAAGCCCGACAACCCATGTTTCATCAATTTAATTACGTGTGATTGGGCTTTAGAATGAAGAGTATTATTTTGATTTAATTAGTATAGCCCACGAAATCAAGACTTTGTTTTTTTCGGATTTATGGGCCTTTGTTATTAGTTAGTCTTTTCCTTATCATATTAGGTTTAGATTTCAGCCTTATATAAAGGTCTTATTGTCATGGACGAAAATCAGTTGATCAATAATAATTTTCGCGAGTTTTATGCCTCTCTTGAGAGTCTCGAATTCCTCTTGATTATTCCAAGACGAATTCTTTATCGACGAATCATTTGAGTTCATCAATCTCGTTTGTGTGTCATTTAGCGTTTCTGAGTTGTTGCATCAACCATCTCTTTAGGGTTAGATTCAAAGGTTCAGAAATTCCATCCTTTTATTTTCGTTTCCGTGTGCGTCGTCGATCCAGCGTTCAATTCAACAAATTGGAGCAAGGATCATATCATTTGGTATCAGAGTCGAATTATCGTCCAGGGTATTCGTTCCTTTTCTCTTGATTTTCGTATCTGAGTTTTATTTTTTTTGTTCGTTTTTGTTCGTGTCCTTTGTGTCTGATTGAGTCATATTGGTTGCTTTTGTTTCTTCGTGTTAGTTTCGTCAAAAAAAGGGCCAGATTCTTTTTCGTTTAGGGTTTCTTTTTCTCGTCTGTCTTCTCTCCTAAAAAAGGTCAGATTCGTTTTCGTTTTCGTTTGTCTTTCATTTCGAATCGACTTTGTGATGTGGGTAGCGGCTAGGGTTATTCATCCGTATCTAGGGTTCGACCATATCTGTGATCATTATTCATATCGTTATCCATATCATTATACCTATCGTTATCCATATCATACATTGTAATACCCAGAAATTAAAACTTTGATTTATTAATTTATTTGACTAAATCGAGATTTGAAATTAGAGCGATTATTAAAATATATAATCGTCGACGTTTCGATTTTATTTCGAACGAGAAAATTTAAACGAATGCTGGAGAACGAATACAGTTGCGAATCGAGCCAGATATTTTATACTGGATAAATTGTCACATCACAACATATCATTTCAAATCCCCTAAAATCTTCTACTTTTCCCTAAATCACTCCACCTTTTTCAAACACTTACCCTCACATACCTAACCTACCTATACCCTATTCTCTAACATGTACCTCATTAAACTTTTTAACAACACTTAATATTTTATCTCTTTCAACATCACATTTCTCACTCCCCACTATCAAATTGCTCAGGAGAAATGAAGAGCAGAGCTCTCAATGTAAGTCCCATATCAAAGTTCCATTCATTATAAATTCATACTTTGATTATACACTACCAAGCATTCAAATATATTTCTTTATTTCCAGCAACAAATTGGCATCTTATCAACAAAAGAATAGAAACAACAACCTCTCTCCCTACTACACAAGGTTACACATAAACTAAAGTCGTCATTTTTTTTTCGATTCTTACATGTCCTGTTTATACAAAACGATAGATGAACTAAAACCCAATAAGATTGGTTCCCATGGCAACACCCAAGATCTCTGTAAGCATCACAATAATTTGATAAATGAGAATAATCATAGAAAATTTCAATGTGAATTAGAAACATAAAAAAAAATAGACGTAGTAAGAGTTGCTACGTGTTTGGACGGCGACGCGGTTAAATCGTGAATCTAGTTGCTACATGTTTGGATCGAGCCACTTAAGGCTCGGCCATTAATCAAAAAGCAGCGGCATCGACGGCGGCGCGGTGGCTGGAGCACGGCCAGAGATGGAGAGGCCATGATGGCGACGAAAATTGAAAGAGTGTGTGTGTGTGTTTGTGAGAAAACAGAGAGGTGTGTGTGTGTGCATCGGTTCGTGAGGTAACCGAGAGAGAAGGAAGATGGGGATGATTGCGACGGTGACAGTATAGCACGCCGACCGGTGACGTGATCGATCGGAGAAGAAAACGGCAGCAACACAGTGTGCGTGCGTGCGTATGTATCTTTTAGAGAGAGAGAAAGTGGTGTATACGTGTGTGTCTCTCGTGTGAGTTGAGAGAGGGAGATTAGCTTAGAGAGTGAATAGAAGAGAGAGCAAGATGGACGAAGGGTCAGCGAGGCGCCGGCGGCCATGGCTCCCCGGAGACGAGGAGGCGGTGGCGGAGAAGGAGATAGAAAGAGGGGCTCGATTTGTGAGTCTTTTGTTAGAAAACAGAGGAAATAATGAAAAGGAAATGGGTCGTGGTCGGCAACGACGATGAGGTAGTCGCGGTGGCGTCGCGGCTCACCGCCGATGACATGCCCGACCAGAGACGATGACGGCGGTGACAATCTCACCGAGAGGAGGAGGGAAAGGTGACAGCGACAGTGAGTTCGTGTGTGTATGTGTGTCCGTTCGCGAGGGAACATAGGGGGAAAGGAAGAAGAGCCTGCGCGGTGGTCGCAATGGCGACGCAACTCGCAGACCAATGACGTGGCCGATCGGAGAGGGCGGCAGCGACATTATGTGTGTGTCTCGTGTGTGACAACAGAGGGGGAGAGGTGAGAGAGGTCGTGTGTGTGCTAAGGGTGTGAGGCGAGAGATGGGGATGGTAGGGGTAGTAATGGGCTAGGGTTCTATTTCTTTTTATTTGTGTTGGGCCTTATGATAAGGGCCAAATAGTTAGGCCTTTGGAATAATTGATATATGGGCTGAAAAATGGAAAATGGACATTGGAAATTAAATAAAAGGTGATTGGGCATAGCGTTAGATGGGCCGAAAAAAATGGATGGGCTTCTGGAATAAGTGATAATTGGGCCGAAAATAATAGAATGGACTATGGGCTTTTAATTAAATTGAAGATGGACTCTTGAATTTAAATTGATAGACTTGAATTATTTATTTCTATAATCCATTAAATTAAATTAAGGATTTAACAAATTCTATATTAATTAAATATGAGCTTTGATTCTATTAATTAAATGATAATCTAAATATCAATTGTTTAGATTGAGTTATTTAAATTCATTAGGTTGAATTGATAATTACTAGTTGGACTAATTTATTTCTTATAATTAAATCGAGAGGTGGAACTAATTTAATAATTAAATAAAGTCTAAATTGTAGAAATTGAATAGTATAATTAATTAATTATGTTAAGGAATAATTTAAGAATTATTCTTTTAAGTGATTTATTTATGTAATGTGATGGACCTTAAGCAAATTGCTAAGAATGTGTGATTGGAAATAAATCCTAATTAGTGGATATCTTAGATGAATTAAATTAATTTGATTAATTAATCAAATATTATTGGAATTTTAAATTGATCCATTTAATTAATCTTTAATTATGGATTTACTTAATTAAATTAGAGATTTGTTTAATTAATTAATGATTTGATTATGTTAAGTAGATGTTTGAGAATTATTATTTAAGTAACTTTAATTTGTAAATGATTGTCAGAAGATGATTGAAGTATGAGAAGTCTTTATTAATCGTGTAGCATAGATATGAGTTTCTTTGATAGAATATGTGGGACGTGTGAGGCGGAAACGGCGAGGAAATGATAGTGATGAATGGGGTATTGGAACTCGAAATCGTTGATACGCGTTAACAAACGACGGAGATTAGTTATGAACTTAAGATTCATAATTGTATGAACGACGTGGAGAAACATCGATGGAGGGTAAGAATGCAACTATGAAGTGTCATCTATCGTCATGGAGAGACGAACCTAATAGACGAAATATAGATTGTTAAATGAGTCGTATCGATAACGAAAATCCTAAAACCAAGGAACTAAGACTTAAAAGATATCGAGTTCGTTGAATCTTAGCGATGCTTCTCGAAAGAAGCGAATGACATACTAAATTATATTTCTTACGTTGATAAGGTCCAGAGTGGACGTAGACAAAAACGACAAAGGATCGCTAGCAGGTATTTCAAGAAGGTCAATTCTTGAGGTGGGCTTTCTTATCTAAACAAAATGTGATTTTATGAAAATCATTTCGCTTATGTTTTATTTCTTTCTTAAGCGCAAATGTTTAAATACGATATTATCTCGCCAAAATATTTATGGTTTTGTATATATTCATTCGGGTTGGCGGGCAGCAGGGAGATATTACGATTCGGGTCCCTCTTGGTGGATGTCAGTTGGGACTGTGTACACTTAGCCTCTGAACCGTTCGCGGTCAGTCGTGCGTTCGGGTGAAGGGAGGCCTCCCTCCTGATGCGTTCCATAGCCGATTTGGATTATACACTGTAAGAAAATGACTGGCCAGTCGACTTTGGGAAAATGATAAAATGTTTAGTAAGCACAAGTCCTTTCAAACCAAAACCCTTGTGTCTTACTGTGGTGACGGCAGTACAATTTCGTGAAGAAAATATAAAATATTTCGGCATGTGCCCACTTGAGTACTTTGTACTTAGCCTGCATACTCATTTTGATATGCGAGGTTGGTAATGATGAAGCGGGTGGAGTTGGCGAATTTCTTTGTCGATGAAAATGGAACATCTTTTGGTTCACCTTGAGAATGCATCTTCATATGCATATCTCACACGTTTATTCCATGACAAACTCTTGAAACTCTTTTGAATTCTAAATATATGTCGAACTCTTTAATATTCTAGTAGTGAATTCATAATCAACTCTTGTTTGGTTATACCTTACGAATCGACACGATATTTAAAGTATTTCTTACGATCTCGATATTTTATGCTTCCACATTTACTCATGTTTCCTTACCAATGATATGGCTTAGAAATCAACACTAAAATCCCTTTCTTTCCTTCTTTAATCCATCGATCGGCGGTTCGACAATGCAATCACTCGGGATTTGCGGAGTCGGGTTGTGACATACATTATCCATATCGTTATCCCTATCTTTATCCATATCATACATTATCCATATCATTATCCATATCATTTGGGCTATCATTATCCATATCAATATCAGTATCAATAATTTTTTTTCGTTCTTGAGATTTTTCGGATCCAGGTTCTGAGGATTCGGAAAAAAAAAATTGAATCCTGTTTCGAGCAATTTTTTTTTTGTGTTCCTTAGTACGTTTAGAGTCGTTGGGTGCGTGTTCTGTGTGAACTTTTAAATTGATTAAACCTCGTTGTGTTTTACGGGTTCCTTGGGTAGAATAGATCGTGTTGAGCAAATTTCTGCGTATGCGTTTCGTGTTTTAGTTACGTGTCGTCGTGATTTTAGGTTCCTTGAGTCATCTAGAGTGCAGCAGAGTTAGTTTCACATTCATCTTTCCAAAAATTTCTTCGCGTTTCCGTCTTTTGAGTAGTCGATATTGGATTCAAGTGGTAGATTGAGATAATTTGTACCTTGAGAGGGATATTGGTGGAAAAAGGCGAAGAGGTGAGACCAATAGAGGTAAAGCCATTGATTATCGAGTGATACACGAGAGCTAAGTGAATCCTTTGGTGATACACAGTGTTTATGAGGTGGTGAGGATTACATTTTAGCTAACCTTTTTTTTTTCTTGTTTTTGTGTTTTGATAAAAATAAAAAAAAAATAAAAAAAAAGAGAAAAAAATAAAAATAAAATAAAAAAATGTCAGGTACATCTAGAGACGGGTCCGACAATAGAGGGTAAAAGCCATTGATTATCGAGTGATATACGAGAGCTGAATGAATCCTTTGAGTGATACACTGTAATACCCCGCATTCCTGTAGCAAGGATTAGCCCCTAATTATGAGCTTATTAGAAGGGCATTGCATCCTTAAGAAAGAGTTGTTTAAGCTAGAAGCTTTTATGTTAAGCTTCGCGTCGACAAAAATAAAATTTGAGAATTATTCGAGATCGATTCGAGATGGAACCTAAGATAAGATTCTTAGGTCTTGTTTAGAATAAGAAGACCTATATTTTGAGAGTCTTGAGATGATAGATACATGCTCAGCGAAGTCTTGATTTCAAAGTTTTATCCTTTGTTTCATACGTTTGCCGATTAAACCCTAATCGTCGGCCGAGTGTCTAAAATGGTTTTGAAGCAAAGAATGTTTTATAATCAAATTTTAATGTTTATAATATGTTATTTGAGTTTAAAATAAATTTCAAGCAATGAGCATTTTATTTGAAATTTAGATTACGAAATTGGAGCGATATGGATTAATAGTATGCATTTATAACGTTGGTATTATTTAAAAGAAGTGCACATTTTGTAATTTCCTATAACATGATTATTCATCATGTTTAAAGAAAAAGAAAATGGAGAAAGTTTGAGAGTTTTCTAGAAAATGGTGACTTTTCCACCATATTAAAGAAAATGGAAAATAAATTAGAAATTTGTGGCTACATATATATACATTTCAAGCCATTTTCTTCTTCATTTTTCTCCCAATTTTAGTGCATCAAACACACATACACACACTAAATTTTGAAAATTTCATACTCGATTTTAGAAGATCCACCTTTGGATTTTCAATCATCTTCGATTTCGGTATAATTCTAACTTTAGAACACATCTATGGTTTGAAATTTTGAAAAACATGAACTTATGAGCATGCTTAATTTTCGGTCATATTGGAAAAATTATGAAGGACATGTTGTTGTTTGAATAATTCTTGATTCTATGTTCGATTTATCGCTTGATAAGTTGTTAACGTTGAAATTTTGAGCATATGTTCATTCCTTGAATTCTTGTGATTTTGAAAATTATGGAGTATATGTTCTTGAATTTAGGATGTTTATATGCTTGATTTAGCTTCATATATGCATTGTTGGATTGATATAAGCGTGTTTTGAACAAGAAAAACGTTTGAAATCAAACTATGTTGAAAGCCCTAAATGGCGAAAACCTAGTCTTGGTAATGTTGGATTTTGATTTTATTTGATCATTTTGACTTCATATTTGGGTTCTATGATATGAATAAAGCCTAAAATGATTTATTCGGATTTTTAACGACGTATTGAAAATTGAAAAATTTAGTTTGACGTCAAGTTTGAGTTTTCAATGCTAAAGCTTTAATCTTTGAGTTTGGATGGTTGATTGGTGATATTTAATGATAGTTGAGCATGTATATAGGTTCTTCTAAGTTGAGCGATGATTTACATAAATTTTGACGTCGGACATAGGCTATGTCTTAATGGAGCGTTGGGTTTTGGCTAAGATGAGATGGTTTAAGCTTGTTGTCAAGTTTTCTATGCTCATTTAGACATATGGTGATAGTTTGGTTAGGTTTGGTTGATTTGGTATTGAAATGGCGATCGTTTTATAAGCGTTACTCGTAGAAATTTTCGTTAAATTTGTTTGTATAAGATGTTAGAGGATCTGATGACCGAATGTTTATCGACCATAGCGTCTTGAATTTGAGAAATATAGTCGTATCGACGACTAAGATAAGTTATTTTCTTGATTGATGCTAGATAGGCTTTTATGCCGCTTATTGTCGATTGAAGGGCCATATGAGAAGAAGAAATATATGAAAGACAAAAAATACGATCGTGAAGAACATGTCTCGGTGGGTAAACTATTTTCTAAGATAATATGATATGATTATGCTTTTACATACTTTCAAATGATATGATATGCTTATCTTGTGCATATTTTCAAAATGATATAAAATGCGTTTATATGCAAAGTTTCAAAGTTAAATGACTTGCGGTTTTGAGCATAAGCATGAGCACGATGCATTTACCTATCCACGAAATGAAAGAAAGAAAAGAAAGAAATGATGAAAGAAAGAATGAAAGAATATTACCGGCGTCGGGTATGGCCAGTGGCATGGTACCGCCGGGTCCGTCAACACGGGTATGATATGGACCTTGGTCATGGCGTGTTTGAGAAGAGGCCTCTTACTCAACACATAGAGCGAATCCGTGGATATGGGAAGAAAGATGTCTGCAGACAAAGATCATGCATATGCATTGGTTTTAAGGCTATGAAATGAAAGCAAGTAAGTAAATGTTTATGTTTATTATGATGCATGCAGGTTATTTCACTAAAACCCACATGCATTGCTAAAGTTATAGCAAGTCGATTATATAGCCCAAGGCGATGTTTTATGTTTTGATATACCCACCGAGTGCGATTTTGTACTCACGTCCTGCATGTATTTCTAAATGTGCGAGGTTGAGCTTGAGAGGATCTTTGGAATCGAATCTTTGTGCAAAGGAGCTTCTCTAAATGTCGACTTATGATGATAATATTAAATTGTCGATGTTGTTTAATTGAGGTTATCATGTTTATTTGCCCGAGTTTTATGTCATCACACATAATTCTCGACCACCCTTCCGTTGCCGAACTTTGGCCTTCACTTGTTGATATGTTTTGTCATGCGAATTGATTGACCTAATTTTGATGGCGGTCATTGTTTGTTGTTATGGTCTCTGCATCATTATTCGTTTCCGACTTTCTTATGATAATATAGATCCATTGAAATGTCTCGTGAACAAGGATTTACTTAAAAGTTCGAATAGTTTTATTTAATCAAGTTTTGTTAGATTCACGAGATTGTGATAATATGGTTTATCATATGCGGAACATTGTTAAACCATGATTTGAACGTCGATAAGTTTTAATGTTGTGAAAGTTGTTTAAAGATGTACACTTTTGATATTTGTTATTCATTTGTGATCAATTGTCCTCGGATGTTATTCTTCTTCATTTGAGTCTTCAATGTGGATTGAGGACCTAAACTTATCTTTGTCAACTTCCTTTCTACCTTATTGACCCAAAATGTTCGATTCCTTTATGATAAAGTTGAAGTCAACCATTGTTGTTGGGATGAATTATTGGTTAAATTTGATGTTATTGATTATCAAAAGTTCTTAATTAACTCAAGTCGCGCGAATTACTTGATTAAGTAGTCGGTGTGTGAGAATAATATCGAGGCGGTTTGAATTACGAACTGTGAAATCTTTGCAAATTCTTGATTTGTGCAGATTTTGAATTCGAACATGTAAATCCTTGTGAATTCTTGTGCGACTTGTGTTGGCAAGTCTTGTGCGGTTTGTGCCCTTTGAGCATCACGAATTCTTTTGAGTGACTCTGTTTGAGAATTTAAGTTTATGGAGTCATTTGTTCGACTCTATTTTGAGAATTTGAGTTTGAGAATCGAGTTGTTTGGTTACGATTTGAGAAATGAGATAAAGAGTTAGTTTTTCTTAAGAGAAGCTCGACATTTGATTCCATCATCTCTAGCTCACGGTAAGAACTTATGCTTATGAGTATGATGATTATGGTTATCTCGGATGATGTTTATGTATCGCCTTAAGGAATGGTGCTATATGAGAATGTGTGATTGAAATGAGCTATTGCTCTATGAGCTAAAGTTGAAAAGAAATCGGGAGAAAGAAGAGATGGCGAGCAATATGAATAAATTTTACGCACGAGTTCGAGTATGTTTACGGAAAAGTTCGAGCATTCTTATTAGGATGGCGAAGATCGTGCGAGATAGTTAGGAAGAGTACGACTTATTAATCGTCGACTGATATTGTTATCTCGTTGTCGCCATAACGATTGTCGTTCGTTTATATTCATCGACAATGATCAAGAAATTTCCATCTATATACATTAGATGAGCGGTCTACCTTGGATGAATTTCTTGTTTGATTCCATCGATGGTGGAAAGAGCGTTTGAGCAAGGCGTATCAAGATTTGATGATAAATTTCAATTGATCTCTTTATTGCCTAAGAGTGACAAGATTGGGTTGTTCTTTGTTGCCATTGATTATATTGAGTCGGTTTTATTGTTTTAATCAAGTTGATTTTCGGACTCTAGTTACCATCAAATTTCAATATTTAGTATACTCGAACCCCTCCTCTTGATTCATTTTCTCCCTGTTACTAAATCTATTTGGGTTGTTCATCGACCGATTAATTGATAATTTTTCTCTCTATTTGAAGATGATGATAGTGAAAATCTTGAAACCATAGATGTTAAATCTTTTATGCACGAGCATGATACTAGCACCTTATTCTAAAACTAGAGTCTTCCTTATCAAATGCTCGACTAGTTATATACGAATCGATGTGGATCTTGTACAAATTGATTATTCTTAAATCGATATTGAAATTGCCCTTATTGATTTAGATTAATGCGATCGACTTTTCGCGCCTCTTGAGATTCCTACATCGATTGATTCATTCTATTTTCTTATGTTTCCAAGATTTCTCCTTTGGAGATTTGAGAAAAGATTGAGTTAGTTTATCGAGACCCCAAGTGTCTCGAAACTTTTGATATGAACAGTGGTAACGAGTTGTTGGCACAACCACTACAACCCTAAACATTGGTCGATTGTTTTACGTGACAGCCTTTCATGGATGAAATGGAAGTTGATAGTTGTAGGTCGTATCGGATGTGGTTGCGGAGATATCAAAGCATATTCCGATGACAAAGTTTTCCCTATTTTGTAAAGATCCTCGAGATCTGATTTCTTTCCTTGATATCTATACGATCCTTTTTGCTATCTAACTGTTTTATTTCACATCATAACTTTGTGATAAGCAATTTTGAAGACCTTTGAGATCTGAATTTGTTTGTTGATTGAAAACCTTTATTCTGTTATTGATAAGCAAGATATCTGCGGTTGGTATTCATTTGCAATGCGGTATGTCACCAGAGAGAAAAAATCCTCGATCGAAAGAATAAGAAAGTACAAATTTTTCAAGATTTACTTGTATTTTCTCCCTTTAAACCAATTGTAGAATGACGAATCTTACATCTCAAATGCTTATCCTTATGATGTTGATAACCGGTGATGTTAAAGAATGAGTTCGTTTCATTGGCGAGTTTGCAAGTTAGGAGAACCACGATCAAGAATATCTTCTATGTATATTGTTGATGTTGAAGGATCAGCAGGTTTTCGGATGAAGATTACGTCGAAAGTTCTTTCTTTCGGCAATTAAAGAATTTTATATGGGAGCAATTCAAGGAAGAATCGTATGAAAAGTATATCTCGAGATTACGTAAGCGTAAAGAAATTTAGTTTACAAGCATGAAGCAAAGGAAGAAAGTTGTCACGATATATGATCGTGACTTGCGGATCGATTGTGATGTTCTTTATGCAATTGAAGGTATGAGAAGATATCGTGTTAGTTACCCGACTCGAGCGTGGGTGATAATCAATCGACTCACGAAATCGCATATGTTATTATGATTCTTATCACGTATGGAGTGACAAGTTAGCTTAAGTATCGTTCGAGATGAATGCGTTTATATAGATTGCTTGTCTCGATCAACTCGACCGGATACTCCAGTTTACATCTCGTTTTGGACGAGTTTATAATAAAGATGGATCAGTTGAATTCGATCGGCTTTTATCCGCTTTAGATGGTCAATTTAAATGGACCGTCCGGACGTTAGAAGACAAGATCGAACCAAGATTTATATGGCTCTCTGAAGTTTTCTATGACAACAAGTATAGATCGTCGTTTTTTAAAACACGATCGAAGAAGAAAAGTCTTGGACGGACATGATTAAAGAAATGGTCGTAATTGTATGACAAGAAGGCAAGAATCGAAGTTATCGAGATGTATCGAATTATGTGAGATTCAAGAAAGATTGGCTAGTCGTCTCTGATTTGCATTTGCTCGAGATTTGAAAATATTCGCGATGTGCTCTATAGATCATGATTACTAAGATATGTGTTTGAACGAAACACATCATACATCAAGAAACGTTGTTCTTGTATCGGATCTAAGTTATGAAAAGAAACCGAAATGCATTTTAGATCGAAAGAGCGACAACTAAGGAATAAATCAATTCCTTTAGTTAAAGTCGGATGAAAGTATCATGGTTTATAAGGCGACATGGCAACAAGAAAATCATATGATAAAAAGTACCTCGGAAAAATGTACTAAATTTCGAGGGCGAAATTTCTTTAAGGGGTGGGAATATAATACCCGCATTCACATGTGAAGATTAGCCCCTAATTATGAGCTTATTAGAAGGCATTGCATCCTTAAGAAAGAGTTGTTTAAGCTAGAAGCTTTTATGTTAAGCTTCGATCGACAAAAATAAAATTTGAGAATTATTAGAGATCGATTCGAGATGGAACCTAAGATAAGATTCTTAGGTCTTGTTTAGAATAAGAAGACCTATATTTTGAGAGTCTTGAGATGATAGATACATGCTCAGAAGTCTTGATTTCAAAGTTTTATCCTTTGTTTAAATACGTTTGCCGATTAAACCTAATAAATCGGCGAGTGTCTAAAATGGTTTTGAAGCAAAGAATGTTTTATAATCAAAGTTTAATGTTTATAATATGTTATTTGAGTTTAAAATAAATTTCAAGCAATGAGCATTTTATTTGAAATTTAGTTACGAAATTGGAGCGATATGGATTAATAGTATGCATTTATAACGTTGGTATTATTTACAAAAAGTGTACATTTTGTAATTTCCTATAACATGATCATTCATCATGTTTAAAGAAAAAGAAAAATGGAGAAAGTTTGAGAGTTTTCTAGAAAAATGGTGACTTTTCCACCATATTAAAGAAAATGGAAAATAAATTAGAAATTTGTGGCTTCATATATATACACATTTCAAGCCATTTTCTTCTTCATTTTCTCCCAATTTTAGTGCATCACACACATACACACACTAAATTTTGAAAATTTCATACTCGATTTTAGAAGATCAAGAGTTGGATTTTCAATCAGTCCTCGATTTGGTATAATTCTAACTTTAGAACACATCTATGGTTTGAAATTTTGAAAAACATGAACTTATGAGCATGCTTAATTTTCGGTCATATTGGAAAAATTATGAAGGACATGTTGTTGTTTGAATAATTCTTGATTCTATGTTCGATTTATCGCGATAAGTTGTTAACGTTGAAATTTTGAGCATATGTTCATTCCTTGAATTCATGTGATTTTGAAAATTATGGAGTATATGTTCTTGAATTTAGGATGTTTATATGCTTGATTTAGCTTCATATATGTATTGTTGGATTGATATAAGCGTGTTTTGAACAAGAAAAGCGTTTGAAATCAAACTATGTTGAAAACTAAATGGCGAAAACCTAGTCTTGGTAATGTTGGATTTTGATTTTATTTGATCATTTTGACTTCATATTTGGGTTCTAGGATATGAATAAAGCCTAAAATGATTTATTGGATTTTAAATGACGTATTGAAAATTGAAAAAAATTAGTTTGACGTCAGTTTGAGTTTTCAATGCTAAAGCTTTAATCTTTGAGTTTGGATGGTTGATTGGTGATATTTAATGATAGTTGAGCATGTATATAGGTTCTTCTAAGTTAGAAGATGATTTACATAAATTTTGACGTCGGACATAGGCTATGTCTTAATGGAATGTTGGGTTTTTGGCTAAGATGAGATGGTTTAAGCTTGTTGTCAAGTTTTCTATGCTCGTTTAGACATATGGTGATAGTTTGGTTAGGTTTGGTTGATTTGGTATTGAAATGGCGATCGTTTTATAAGCGTTACTCATAGAAATTTTAGTTAAATTTGTTTGTATAAGATGTTAGAGGATGCGATGACCGAATGTTTATCGACCATAGCGTCTTGAATTTGAGAAATATAGTCGTATCGACGACTAAGATAAGTTATTTTCTTGATTGATGCTAGATAGGTTTTATGCGCTTATTGTCGATTGAAGGGCCATATGAGAAGAAGAAATATATGAAGACAAAATACGGTTGTCGAAGGGTACATGTCTCGGGTGGGTAAACTATTTTCTAAGATAATATGATATGATTATGCTTTTACATACTTTCAAATGATATGATATGCTTATCTTTTGCATATTTTCAAAATGATATAAAATGCATTTATATGCAAAGTTTCAAAGTTAAATGACTTGCGATTTTGAGCATAAGCATGAGCACGATGCATTTACCTATCCACGAAATGAAAGGCGGAAAAGAAAAGAAATGATGAAAGAAAGAATGAAAGAATATTACAAGCGTCGGGTATGGCAGTGGCATGGTACCCCGGGTCCATCAACACGGGTATGATATGGACCTTGGTCATGGCGTGTTTGAGAAGGAGGACTACTTCTCAACACATAGACAAAATCCGTGGATATGGGAAGAAAGATGTCTGCGAGACAAAGATCATGCATATGCATTGGTTTTAAGGCTATGAAATGAAAGCAAGTAAGTAAATGTTTATGTTTATTATGATGCATGCATGGGTTATTTCACTAAAACCCACATGCATTGCTAAAGTTATAGCAAGTCGATTATATAGCCCTAAGGCGATGTTTTATGTTTTCGGTATACCAGCGAGTGCGATTTTGTACTCACGCCTGCATGTATTTCTAAATGTGCGGGTTGAGCTTGAAGATCTTTGGAATCGAATCTTTGTGCAAGGAGCTTCTAAATGTCCCAACTTATGATGATAATATTAAATTGTCGATGTTGTTTAATTGAGGTTATCATGTTTATTTGCCCGAGTTTTATGTCATCACATAATTCTCATTACCACCCGTCGTTGAACTTTGGCCTTCACTTGTTGATATGTTTTGTCATGCGAATTGATTGACCTAATTTTGATGGCGGTCATTGTTTGTTGTTATGGTCTCTGCATCATTATTACGTTTCCGACTTTCTTATGATAATATAGATCCATTGAAATGTCTATGTGAACAAGGATTTACTTAAAAGTTGAGAATAGTTTTATTTAATCAAGTTTTGTTAGATTCACGAGTTGTGATAATATGGTTTATCATATGCGGAACATTGTTAAAGCATGATTTGAGCGTCGATAAGTTTTAATGTTGTGAAAGTTGTTTAAAGATGTACACTTTTGATATTGGTTATTCATTTGTGATCAATTGTCCTCGGATGTTATTCTTCATTTGAGTCTTCAATGTGGATTGAGGACCTAAACTTATCTTTGTCAACTTCCTTTCTACCTTATTGACCCAAAATGTTCGATTCCTTTATGATAAAGTTGAAGTCAACCATTGTTGTTGGGATGAATTATTGGTTAAATTTGATGTTATTGATTATCAAAGTTCTTAATTAACTCAAGTCGCGTGAATTACTTGATTAAGTAGTCGGTGTGACACCTGATGTTTATGAGGTGGTGAGGATTACATTTTAGCTAACCTTTTTTTCTTATTTTGTGTTTTGATAAAAATAAAAATAAAAAAGCGAAAAAATAAAAATAAATAAAAATGTCAGTACATCTAGAGGCGGGTCCGCGATGGCGGTGGAAGATCGGTTAAACGATCCAGCGAAGTTCTTGTTGAAGCGATGAAATCGAAATTTGCCAGATGTTGAGATCCGAGATGGACGAGGTGCGTCGAGGATCGGTGGCGTTGAAGCTTTCGTGACAAGTCCGTTACACCTCGCGAGGCTTGGCGGAAGAGGTCGTCGAGGTGATCGAGGTAGATATAATGGTAGGGGCCGAGGTTATCAACTACACAGAGACTCCCGAGTTTGATGATAATGGAGATGATATGGAGTACGATAATGATGATGCCATAAGTTTTCATCAAAGGGCTTGGAGGAATAGAGAAGATAACAATCTGGGTAACATCAAGATGAACATTCCTTCATTCAAAGGGAAGAACGATCCAGAGGCATATCTTGAGTGGGAGAGAAAGGTGGAGTTGATGTTCGATTGTCACAACTATTCTGAGCTAAAGAAGGTGAAGTTAGCAGCGATTGAGTTCTCTGATTATGCACTAGTTTGGTGGGATCAGTTGGTGACGAGTAGGAAAAGGAATCAGGAACAACCTATTCAAACTTGGGAAGAGATGAAGGCTATTATGAGGAAGCGATTTGTACCATCTCACTACTATAGAGAGTTGTACAATAAGCTTCAAAATCTGAAACAAGGGATTAGAAGTGTGGATGAGTACTTGAGGAGATGGAGATAGCTATGATTCAGCCAATATTGTGGAGGATAGTGGGCGGCCATGGTAAGGTTCTTGGTGGTTTGAGCGGGAGATTAGGAATGGTGTGGAGCGGCTGACTATGTTGGTGAAAGAAATGGTTCACATGGCCATCAAGATGAGAACCACTCGAGAGGAGGGTGTCTGTGGCGACATCGGACTAATTAGGCGGTGCAGCCCAAGTCTTGTGAATTTAATTATTATGTGGCATATGGGCCCGTTTTTGTATCAAGATTTTCACGACATTTTAGGCTTGATTATCTAGAGTCTAGTCTATTAAAACTTCTTTTGTAAATTAGAGTTCTTCTTTGATAAGGATGAAGGAAATCGATTTTAACTCTCTCAGGATCTATCTTGGATGTTTAATTCACCATACATTGATTATATTCATAGCATGCACCTATATAATTAATTGCAACACATAGGAGTTTTCACGTGTTCACTGCGAATCATGGGGATGAATAGATCAAGACTCGTGCTTTGATCTTACGGGTATGTATCGATTGCCTAAACTCGATGTCGGTGAGGATAATCTATGGAGAATGCTATGAAAATCGTCTACCTTCTCTCATAATTTTGAAAATTTCACACTTTTCGGAGTATAATTCTCGAAAATATTGCTTTAGCATTAACCTTGATTTTCTCTCACCTTATATTTATAATGCGACCTTAAACCCTATCAAGATAGGATTTATGCATATCTAATAAATATAATCTTATCACTTAAGATAGAGAGGATCAAGTGAGTCGATGGGACTCTAATAGAAGGTGACGATTTTCCTTAGCAGCGGGCTGGATGGGCGGCCAGGATCAAATCAAGGAATAAAGATGGGCCCCAAATAAATTAATTATCTTATGTTCGATTGAAAATAAATTAATTCATAAACATTTATTCATGCCACTAGAGAATAAATCTTGACTTACCCTTTATTACCGAAGGTGGATCGAACTTGCACTTAGACTTTCTGAATCCACATATTTAAGATATCGTGCGTCCATTAATTATTTGACGTTACGACTTAAAATAATTAATATCTTTAATTCATAAGTAGTACCACTCAACCTTATTATTGTGCTTGAGATCACTCAACTGCGGGGTTTAGTACAATAATCCTTTTGAGCTCCTTAAGGGGATGTCATCGTCAAAGCGGATACGGTGACTCGACACGGGTAACTAGCATGACATCTGAAACGCCACCACCCGAGATCGAGAGAATCTTGGGTTATCTCATGTAACCCTCACCCATATGCAAGTCGAAGTGATGGTCGTGCCTTCATACTCATCTAATACCTTATCAAGGTTTAGATCGGCGTAAGTCTCGAGATCTAGGTTCTTCACGGCGGTCGAGATAGAAGAACTCATCTCAATGTGATCCATCAATACGTCGAGGCGTGCCGGCATAGACAAGAAACAAAGTCAAGTCACTTCTTATCTACACGCGACTATCTGACAACTGGTCCTCAAGTTGTCTCGGTGTGATACTATTTATATCTCATTAAAGCGACCAATCATACGGACTTACATGATTTACAACACCTTGTATGATCTAACTTATATATGAGATAAAGGGACATATATATGCAATCAGTAAACAATTCGGATAAAGTTGTAATAGTGGTAACGAAACATTGTATACAAGCTCAACCAAAGCGCTTCCGATATACAAATCAACAATCTAGCACTTATACTAAAGCAAAACTTTTAGTATACAATGTGTCTCTCTACTAGTTATTACAAACAACACCATCACTTTCTTCTCCCCTTCTACAAAGTTCCTTTCTAAGTGGGTGCCATCTTCTTAATCGAGTCCTCGAATATGCTCTTCGTAGACTTTTTACGGCGGGCTCTTTGTGAATGGATCAGCTAGGTTATCCATGATACCAATCTTCTCAATCGGCACGTCCCTAGTCTAACGATTTCTCGTATAACTTGGTACTTTCTCTCTATGTGTTTCGTTGCCTTGTGGGTCCGTGGTTCCTTGAGTTTGCAGCTGCACTGAGTTATCACGATAAACTATGATACTCTTGGGCAAACCGGTACCACATCTAGATCCATGGTGGTTCTTGAACCATACAACATCTTTAGCGACCTCAAGGCGGCTACATATTAAACTTCCATGGTGGAGTCCAATGCATCATTGCTTTGCACTCATGAGGATCTGACTCCTCCTCCCAAGGTAAACACATAGCAGGTGACTTCTTCTCATCACGGTCGACTTGGAAATCGAGTCAGAATAACCAAAGGCATTAGACTATCGCATGGTAAACTTGACTATAATCTCGAGTCCTTTTCGGTGCTTGAGTATATGCTTCCGCATGATCGATGAACTTCTCGAGGTTAGGCGATATCTAGCTACTATGCCTACCGCATAGCGAGATATCGGGTCTCGTACATAACATTGCATACATGAGACTTCCTACGGCGAGCGTAAGGAACTTGTCCCGTTCCTCAATCTCCTTCACGGTCTTGGGTGTTGCTCTTAGATAAAGGGCGCCGTATGCGAAAGGTAGCAATCCTTTCTTGTCGATCTGCATACTAAGCGGTAATCACGGTGTATCAATGTAAGGCGCTGAGATAAGCTCAACATTTTCGCTTGCGATCTCGGTAAACCTTGATCCCGAGATATGCAGCTGCGTCTCCTAAGTCTTTCATTTGAAGCGATCGGATAACCAACTCTTTCGTCGATAACAACTTCACATTGTTGCCAAATAGAAGGATGTCATCTACGTAAAGTGCGAGAATACACATCACCGTTGACATCTAAGCGATACACAAAACTTTCGCTAGGCAATGGGTAAATCCATGGGACTTTACCACCTCGTCAAAGCGCAAGTTCGGGATCGTGAAGCTTATGAGTCCATAAATAGACTTCTTAGCTTCCATACTAGATGATCTTCACCTTCACCACATAACCTTGGTTGCTGCATATAGATGTCTCTACCTTCTTCAGGTAACCGTTTAAGCGGTTTCACGTCTATTGCCAAACCTCAAGGTTTTAGTGAGCTCTATGGCTAGAAGAATTACGATGGACTTGAGCATTGCTACGGGCAAAAGGTCTCATCGAAATCGATGCCCTCAATCACGAGTGTACCCTTCGCCACAAGCACGGCTTTAAAAGCGAAACCTCTCCATCTGAATCTCTCTTCCTCTTGTATACCACTTACTACACTGGCTTCCTTGCCGTCGGTAGAGGTGTCTTCGTATATCATCCATAGGCATTATGGACTCTATTTCTAAGTCCATAGGCGTGTGCCATGATCTTGCATCAATGTCTTGTATCGCCTCCTTTGTATGTCCATGGGTGATTATTATGCGCTCGTTTTACGGGACTAAATCGAAGATTCACCCATGTACATAAATCGCTCGGGTTGACGAACAACCCTC
Source organism: Salvia rosmarinus (assembly GCA_036937905.1). Taxonomy (NCBI): domain Eukaryota; kingdom Viridiplantae; phylum Streptophyta; class Magnoliopsida; order Lamiales; family Lamiaceae; genus Salvia; species Salvia rosmarinus. The sequence goes on from JAODLM010000179.1 coordinate 82,686, forward strand.
CCACTACGACGAGGCGTTACTGGCACAATGGCAACGGTGGGTGCAGTAACTTTTGGTTCTCTATCTTGCATAACTTACTGGATAGGAGCCACTTGTACTGCCGGTATCTCCAGTGGAACTCAACCCACTTCAATTTCTTGAAGTATCTGGTGTCGATCCCGCCCACTAGACACGACATCTCGTACCTTTGGCTTAATTGGTGGTGAAATTCAATCATCTTCTAATTCTTGACGAATGATTTCAACTTTGGATTTATGGTTTTTCATATAATCATCTTCTAAGAATCGGGCATTAGTGCTAATAATGACCTTCGATCATATAGTCGAAATAACCACCTTCGTTCCTATAGGATAGCGATAAACGACCTTGCATCAAATCTAGACTCCAACTTGTCGGTCTTCTTGTTCGGCACATGTCTTTGGGCTGCCCATATCATATGTGGCTTAAACTGAAACTTCGCCCAAACCACAACTCGAAGGGGTCTTTTCGGTGACTTGGATGGTACTAGATTTAGCAAGTATGCTTGTTGTTTCTAAGGCGTACCCCAGAATGAAATAGGCGATGTTGCATAACTCGTCATTGATCTAATCATTTCTAAGAGTCTATTTCTTTGCTCGACACACCATTTGTTGTGGTGTGCGGTGTGAAAGGCGGGAGGTAATCCCATCTGCGCAAATAGTCCATAAACTCATTCTTGAGGTATTCGCCACATGATCGGACCCATGATGACATGATACTTTACCAAGACTTAGTCTCCACTTCCGCCCTTAAATTCTTTGAATTTCTCAAGCATTCAGACTTGCGGTGAAGCGGTATATATCCGTACCTTAGTGTCGTCGATGAAAGTGATAAAATACTTGTACCCTCCACAAGCTTGTGTTGACATAGGTCCACACAGTCGAGAATGGACTAGCTCAACACTTCTTTGGCTCTATAAACCTTGAGCTTTGAAGGGTGCAGTCGACATCTTTCCTTATATACAGGATTATGCGGTGGGAGCAGTAGCTGTGAGATCACCCAGCTCCATTCTTAGCCGAGTATTTGGATCATATTTAGATTGATGTGACCTAATCTAAGATGCGGAGAAATGTGGTGTCATCTTGCGAAGAAAACTTTCTCTTCTTAAGGTTTGATGTAGATCTGACATAGTTAAAGGTATTATGTTTGCGAAATCGTATAAGCGAATTATATAAGTGCCACCACATATAACCCGTCATTTCTTATGATAGAAACACCACTATCAAAACAATGAATATCCATGAATAAATAGTTTGAAACTTAAATAAGGTTTCGCGAAACTCGGCACATATAAAGCGTCTTTCGATACTAAAAGCAGTTTTATCAAAACATAAAGTAACATCTCCGTACTGCAGCGGCCTCGACTTTTACGCGTTGCCCATGGAGATCATTATCTCGCCATCACTGCTCTCTTGTCGCGGGAACCCACGCAAGGTGTAACATGTAGGAAAATCTGATTTTAACCCTCTCCCGGGGATCTATCTTGGATGTTTAATTCACCATACATTGATTATATCCTAGCATGCGTCTATATAATTAATTGCAACACGTAGGAGTTTTCTCGTGTTTACCTTTGAATCTGTCGGGGATGAGCAGGACGAGCGGATCGAGACTCATGCTTTGATCTTGGGTGTATCCGGTTGCCCAATCTCCAGCGTCGGTGAGGGCGATCTATGAAGAATCTATGAAAATCACCCTAATCCTCTAGAATTTTGAAAATATCTCCCAAGGTTCTCTTGGAATTCTCGAAAATATGTAAGGATAATTGTGAGGATTAGCCTTGATCTTATCTCTTACCTTATATTTATAATGCATTACCATAATCCCATTAGGAAAGGATCCATGCATATCCATAAATATAATAATATCATTATGGATAAAGAGGATCAAATCCTTACCATAGAGAGATGATATGGTAGCGATTTTTCTTCTTAAGCAACGGGCACTGGATGGGCTAGCCGAGGATCAAATCGAGGAATAAAGATGGGCCTCAAATAAATTAATTATTTTATGTTCGACCTAGAACATAAATTAATTTATAAACATTCATTCATGCCACTAGAGAATAAATCTTGACTTACCCTTTATTACAGAAGGTGAGTCAGACTTGCACTTGAGACATTCTGAATCCCGTATTTAAGATATATGCGTCCATTAATTATTTAGAGCATTACATTGCTTAAAATAATTAATATCTTTAATTCCTTAAGTAGTACCACTCAACCTTATTATTGTGCTTGAGCTAACTTTCGACTGCGGGGTTTACATGAAACTCCCACTTCTCAATAGATTTAAAATGTTTTATTTAGAAATCTCATCTAACAAACTTATGATAAACAGTGCAAGCAAGCCACGCGTGTGGACGTTTACTCACAGTGCGTATCACTTTGTTTAGAGATCAAAAAGTGGAGGTCTTGACATTTTAATTTAAAAATTAATTTGTCGGTTTGCTTGCTTAGTCTTTTTGTTCAAAAGGTTTGTCCATGCAGATCACGTAATCCTAGCATGCTTTTCTATAGAACTTAACATGTAAAACATGCTCATGAATTCTAAAATATGCTTGAAAATCGATAAACCTAGCATGCTTACTATGCGCGCAATTACGAAAACACTTAAGGTTTGTCGGCGTAATTTAAACATACATAGCATGCTCTGCATAATTTAAACATCCACGACATGCAATGAGCGATAAAAATAAAATAAAGCGTTCATCGTGGTCCACTCGTGGAATCGCACTTCTGCTAATCTATTACATAGAATTGCAAAATCGAGATATTTATAATCTTCAAAGCAGGCCTCGCGTGCAGGCACGGTCGGATTCAGCAGACCTCGCGTGCAGGCGCGGACGGACTCGTCAAAAGCGAGGATTCGGGTGGAAAAATGGATGCGGGCTCGGCCCGTCACGCGGCGGCGTCGCGGCGCCGTCTGCGCCTGCGTGCCGTCGCCGCCGCAGCCGTCGCGACCCGTTTTCCGTCGTCTCGATCTGGTTGCTTCGTCTTCGTTTTACTTTTACGGATAAGATTTACGGAAAATAAATCTAATCTAACCACGGATTTTCTCGTGGTGAAAAACAAAATCGACAAAATAAAAGCGAGCGCGATGAATGCGATTGACAATTAATATATTGCGCGTAATAATCAAGCGTGAATTAATCAGCAGGCGAATCGATCCGGGCTCGATACCAGTGTAGGAAAACTATGTTTAGCCGCGCCGAGGATCTATCTTGGATGTTTAATTCACCATACATTGATTATATTCCTAGCATGCGTCTATATAATTAATTGCAACACGTGGGGTTTCTCGTGTTTACCTTTGAATCTATCGGGGTGGATCGGGATGAGCGGATCGAGACTCGTGCTTTGATCTTACGGGTGTATCCGGTTGCCCAATCTCAGCGTCGGTGAGGGCGATCTATGGAGAATGCTTGGAAAATCACCCAATGCAATGAATTTGGAACAATTTTGAGAACCTCGCAACACTAGAATTGGGCGAAAATTTGATGCTCAATAATAAGGATTGACCTTGATTTATCTCTTACCTTATATTTATAATGCATTACCATAATCCCATAGGAAAGGATAATCCCATATGGAAATGCATATCCTTTATAAATATAATAATATCTATATGGAAAGGATAAATAAATATCAAATCCTTGTGGGATAAAGAGAATCAAATCCTTTCCATATAATGCATAGGCGCGATTTCCATGACTACAGACTGGATGGGCGGCCGGGATCAAATGCAAGGAATAAAGATGGGCCTCAAATAAATTAATTATCTTATGTTCGACCCGAACATAAATTAATTTATAAACATTTATTCATGCCACTAGAGAATAAATCTTGACTTACCCTTTATTAGAAGGTGAGTCGGGCTTGCACTTAGACATTCTGAATCCCGTATTTAAGATATCGAGCGTCCATTAATTATTTAGAGCATTCATTGCTTAAAATAATTAATATCTTTAATTCTTAAGTAGTACCACTCAACCTTATTATTGTGCTTGAGCTAACTCGACTGCGGGGTTTAGTACAATAAACATTTGAGCTCCTTAAGGGGCGTCATCATCTAGCGGATCGGTGACTCGTCTGAGATAACTAGCATGACATCAAACACGCTTGCCACCGAGATCACGGAGAATATTGGGTTAGAACATATAACCCTACCCATAACAAGTCGAAGTGATGGTCGACAACTCATACTCACCTAATACCTTATCGGGGTTTAGATCATCGTAAGTCACGAGATCTAGGTTCTTCACGACGGTCGGATAGAAGAACTCATCTCTTTGTGATCCATCAATACGTCGAGGCGTACCGGCATAGACAAACAACCAAGTCAGTCACTTCTTATCTATACATGACTATCCGACAACTCGTCCTCAAGTTGTCTCGGTTTGTGAAACTTTTATATCTCATTAAGCTTGACCAATCATACGGACTTACGTGATCTTCTACACCTTGTATGATCTAACATATATGAGATAAGGGGACACGGATATATGCAATCAAGTATTGATTCGGATAGGAGATTGTAATAGTGGTAACGAAACATTGTATACAAGCTCAACCAAAGCTACAAATCAACAATCTCCACTTATACTAAAGCAAACTTTTAGTATACAATGTGTCTCTACTAGCTATTACAAACAAAACCATCACTTTGCTCCAACTTATCGAAAGTTTCCTTTCTAAGTGGGTGCCATCAAGCAATCGAGTCCTCGAGCGTGCGGCGTAGACTTTTGCGGCGGGCTCTTTGTGAATGGATCCGCTGGGTTATCCGTCGTATCAATCTTTTCAATCGGCCGTCCCTCGTCTCACGATTTCTCGTATGACATGGTACTTTCTCTCTATGTGTTTGGTCGCCTTGTGGGTCCGTGGTTCCTTGAGTTTGCCACTTTGCACGAGTTATCACGATAAACTATGATACTCTTGGGCAAACCGGTACCACGCCTAGATCCATGAGGTAGTTCTTGAACCATCTGACCTCATGCTTGACCTCAAAGGCGGCTACATATTCGGCTTCCATGGTAGAGAGTCCGCAATGCATCATTGCTTTGCACTCACTTGGGATCGGCTCCACCTCCCAAGGTAAACACATAGCTTTGAGGTAGACTTTTTCTCATCACGGTCGACTTGGAAATCCAGTGCAGTATAACCCAAGGCATTAGACTATCGCATGGTAAACTAGCCTATAATCTCGAGTCCTTTTCGGTGCTTGGTATATGCTTTTGCGATCCAATGAGCTTGTCGAGGTTAGGCGATATCTAGCTACTATGCCTACCGCATAGCGGATATCGAACCTCGTACATAGCATTGCGTACATGAGACTTCCTCGGCGGAGCGTAATGAACTTGTCTCATTTCCTCTATCTCGCTGCGGTCATGGGTGGCTGCTCCTTGAATAAAGGAGCGCCATATGCGAAGGTAGCAATCCTTTCTTGGCGGTGCATACTAAAGCAGTAATCACGGTATCGATGTAAGGCGCGAGATAAGCTCAACATTTTCCTCTTGCGATCTCGGTAAACCTTGATCCCAGAATGTCTGTTGCATCTCCTAAGTCTTTCATTTGAAAGCGATCGGATAACCAACTCTTTCGATCGATAACAACTTCACATTGTTGCCGACTAGAAGAATGTCATCTACATAAAGTGCAAGAAATACCACATCACGTTGACATCTAAGCGATACACACAACTCTCGCTGAGCAATTGGGTAAATCCATGGGACTTTACCACCTCGTCAGCGTAAGTTCGGGATCGTGAGGCTTGCTTAAGCCCATAAATGGACTTCTTAAGCTTCCATACTAGATGCTCTTCACCCTTCACCACATAACCTTGGTTCTTTGCATATAGATGTCTCTACCTTCCTCAAGGTAACCGTTTAAGCGGTTTCACGTCCATTGCCAAACCTCAAGGTTGAGTGGGTTGCTATGGCTAGAAGAATTACGATGGACTTGAGCATTGCTACAGGTGAAAAGGTCTCGTCGAAATCGATGCCCTCAATCTGAGTGTACCCTTTCGCCACAAGCCTGGCTTTAAAAGCCGAAACCTCTCCATCTGAATCTCTCTTCCTCTTGTATACCCACTTACTACCTATGGCTTCCTTGCCATCTGGTAGATGTGTCTTTTCGTATACATCCATAGCTGTTATGGACTCTATTTCTAAGTCCATAGCGGTGTGCCATGATCTTGCATCAATGTCTTGTATCGCCTCACTGTATGTCCATGGGTCGATTATTGCCTGTTCGTTTCCTGGGACTAAATCGAAGATTCACCCACGAACATAAATCGCTCGGGTTGACGAACAACCCTCCCCTCTGACAGGCGCTGCGGCACAATAGCAGCGGTGGGTGCGATAACTTGTGGTTCTCTATCTTGCACAACTTCTTTGGATATGAGCCACTTATGCGGCGGTATCTCGGTGGAACTCGACCACTTCAATTTCTTGAAGTATCGGTGTCGATCCTCCCACTAGACACGACATCTCGTACCTTTGGCTTAATCGGTGGTGGAATCGATCATCTTCTAATTCACGAAGAATGATTTCAACTTTGGATTTATGGTTTGTCATATAATCCTCTTCTAAGAATCGGGCATTAGTCTAATAATGACCTTCGATCCTTAGGACTATAGAATAAACCACCTTTCGTCCCTCTAGGATAGCGATAAACGACCTTGCGTCGGATCTAGCCTCCAACTTGTCGACCTTCTTGTTCGGCACATGTCTTTGGGTGCCCAATATCCTTATGTGGCTTAAACTGAGGCTTGCGCCCAAACCACAACTCGAAGGGGTCTTTTCGGTGACTTGGATGGTACTAGATTTAGCAAGTATGCCGTCGTTTCTAAGGCATACCCCGAGCGAAATAGGCAATGTTGCATAACTCATCATTGATCTAACCATTTCTAAAAAGTCGTATTTCTTGGCTCGACCACCATTTCTTTGTGGTGTGCCCGGTGTAGTCTTGTTGGGAGGTAATCCCACACTTCACTAGATAGTCCATAAACTCGTTCTTGAGGTATTCCCCACAGCGATCGAGACCCATGATGACTTGATACTCTTACCAAGCTTCGTCTCCACTTCCGCCTTAAACTCTTTGAATTTCTCAAAGCATTCGGACTTGCGGTGAAGCGGTATATGTATCCGTACCTTAGTGTCGTCGATGAAAGTGATAAAATACTCGTACCCTCACGAGCTTGTGTGGACATCGGTCCACATAGGTCGAAATGGACTAGCTCAACACTTCTTTGGCTCTATAACCGCCCGCTTTGAAGGGTGCAGTCGACATCTTACCTTACATCTGAGGATTCGCGGTGGGAGCAGATAGCTGTTAGATTACCCAACGCTCCATTCTTAGCGGTCTTTGGATCCTATTTAGATTGATGTGACCTAATCTAAGATGCGGAGAAATGTGGTGTCATCTTGCGAAGAAAACTTTCTCTTTTAAGGTTTGTAGAGATGCTGACATAGTTATAGGTATTATGTTTAGCGAGAAATAGTATAAAGCGAATTATATAATGTGCCGACACGAGATAACCGTCATTTCTTATGATAGAAACACCACTATCAAAAATAACGAGAATATCCATGAATAAATAGTTTGAAAGCTGAAACAAGGTTTCATGAAACTCCGGCACATATAAAGCGTCCTTTAAAACTAAAGCTGTTCTATCAAAACATAAAAAACATCTCCATTGCAGCGGCCTCGACTTTCGCGCGTTGCCCATGGAGATCGTTATCTCGCCATCATCGACTCCTTGTCGCGGGAACCCACGCAGGTGTAACAAACATGATCGATCGCACCGTGTCTACTACCCGAGAATGGGTAGAACAAGTCGCTAAACATGTTTCCGTTACTAAAGCAAATGGCGTACCTTGAGCATGAGCATAGGGCACTTGGCCTTCAATGCCCGATCTTGCCGCACTTGAAGCACTTGCCCTCTCATTTGGCTTCTTTAAGCCTCGGTTGCGATCATGTTCTTGCTCCCATTCTCCCACTATTTTCCTTGCCTCTACCACCTTTGGTGCCCTTTTCTTTTCCATTTTGCAGCGGAAAATTTGGGCCCCTAGATGTGCTAGCAAGAGCATGTGCTCCTTTACCCATGACTCCTTCGCGACCACGAGATCATTAAACAATGACTAAGTGTATACTCGGTCTTGCTCATGATCGTGTTCACGAAAATTCTCAAAGACTTGGGCGGTGTGTTGAGGATGATATCGACCTTGGCCGCCGTCAATACCTCCTCCCAGTGATCAAGACTATCCATGAGATGAGTCATGTGGGAGACATGTTCATGGACGAACTTCTTCTTCCATCTTACGCGAGATTTCTCTCATTGTGTGGGCGGATTGTCGATCCGATTGCCCAAACTTACTCTCGAGACTTGACCATATTTGATCGCGTCTACCATCGGTGATCTTTGCGGTGCAAGCCTTTGGACATAGTAGTCATCATATAGCACTTGGCCATATTGTTTGACTTATGCGAAAGTGCGCTTGACTCTCATTGCTCGTTAGTCGATCGTCGATAAGGGCATCGGGTTTAGGAGTAGTGAGAACAAACATGTGTTCTTGACGATAAGAACATATTCCATGTTTCGTTTCCACTCGATAAAATTCGGACGGATAAAGGGATTTTGTGCGAGCATATTGATAATCGGTGTAAGAGACATATCACGAAAGATAATGTAAACACATAAGCATACGATCGCACATAATTCGTAACAACAATATTGTAACCTTTTGATAAAACAATATTGATTGAAACCTCAATCGCCCGAGGAATTCCACATACGAGCCCAGCGTGTGGGCGTTTACATGAACCCCTCGACCCGGACTAAAATATACCTTTTAGTCGTTTAATTTCAATCCATGTCGACTTATCCTTATGTAATGAATGAAATTAATGATTGGACCTTACTAGACCACATCACTATCGCAGAAGGGACTTGGCGGGAAGTTGTACTCGGTGATGTCTAAGCAATGACCACAATTTTAACGAGAAAATGAATTCTTAGAATTGGCATACTCACTAGGACCATACAGCTTCCAATCAAATTCTTTTGTTATCTCGTTTTAAAACTATCTCTAGAGAACTTATGAAAATCGCACATACAAGCCCAGCGTGTGGGCGTTTACATGAAACTCCCACTTCTCGATAGATTTAAAATGTTTTATTTAGAAATCTCATCTAACAAACTTATGATAAGCAGTGCAAGCAAGCCGCGCGTGTGGGCGTTTACTCACGGTCGTCTCGCTTTGTTTAGAGATCAAAAGTGGAGGTCTTGACATTTTAATTTGAAAATTAATATGTCGGGTTACTTGCTTAGTCTTTTGTTTCAAAAGGTTTGTCCATGCGAGATCACGTAATCTAGCATGCTTTTCTATAGAACTCGACATGTAAAACATGCTCATGAAATTCTAAAATATGCTTGAAAGCGATAAACCTAGCATGCTTACTATGCGCATCAATCACGAAAACATATAATATGTTTGTCTCGTAATTTAAACATACATAGCATGCTTGCATAATTTAAACATCCACGACATGCGATGAGCGATTAAAAATAAAATAAAGCGTTCGCCGTGGCCCCTTCGTGGAACTGCACTTTCTTGCCTAATCTATTACATAGAATTGCAAAGTACGGATCTTCATAAACTCGAAAAATGGGCCTCGCGTGCAGGCACGGACGGATTCGTCAAAAGCGGATTTGGGCGGAGCGGTGGAGGCGGGCGAAAAAATCGGATTGGTTGAAAAAGCGGGTGGGGCGGGTTTGGTCGGGTCGGCCCATAAATGGGCGGCGCTGGGGCAATTAAGGGTTGCGCAGCCTGCTGAGGCGCGCGTCCATGCGCGCGCGCGCCAGCGCCGTGAGGCCGCGTCGCGCCGGCGCGCTCGCGCGTGCGCGCGTCGGCGGCCGCGATTCGTCGGCGCGTTGAGGTTTGGCGCGTGAATCTCGTCCTCGCGATCGCGCGCTCGTAGCGCGCCCGCTCGCCGCGATCGCGCGTCGCGCCTCGCCGCGTGCCTCGCGCGCAGCGCCGTCGCGTCGCTGCGCGCGCGCGCCTGCGCTGCGAGATCGAGCGCAGCTCGCTCGGTCGTCGCGTCGATGCGTGCGCCTTCGCGCGCGCGCCGCGCGTGCCCGCGCGCCCTCGCTGCGAACTGCGCCGCGCGCTCGTGCCGCGCGCGCGGCCGTGCCGCTGCTGGCGCTTGCGGCGTCCGACGCGGCTGCCGCCGCTGCCCGTGTCGCCGCGCGGCTTGCGCCGTGCCTCCGGCGCATTCGCGATGTCATCGAAGCGCCGTGCCGTGCGCGCAAAGCGCGTGCCGTCGCGTGCGTGCGTCGTCGGTTTCTCGGCGTGTCTTCGTCGTCTCGTTCTTCGTGCTTTCGTCTTCGTTCTTAACTACGGATAAGATTTACGGGAAAAATCTAATCTAACCACGGATTTTCTCGTGGTGAAAAACAAAATCCGACAAAAAATAAAGCGAGCCACGATGAGCGATAGATTCAACAATTAATTAATTGCGCGTAATAATCAAGCGTGAATTAATCCAGCGAGCGAATCGATCGAGGCTCGATACCAGTGTAAGGAAATCGATTTTAACCCTCTCCGGGATCTATCTTGGATGTTTAATTCACCATACATTGATTATATTCCTAGCATGCGTCTATATAATTAATTGCAACACGTAGGGGTTTCTCGTGTTTACCTTTGAATCATCGGGGATGAGGGATGAGCGGATCGAGACTCGTGCTTTGATCTTACGGGCTGTATCCGGTTGCCCAATCTCAGCGTCGGTGAGGGCGATCTATGGAGAATGCTGAAAATCACCTAATCCTCTAGGAATTTTGAAAATATCTCCCAAGGAACTCTTGGAATTCTCGAAAATATGCTATAGGATAATTGAGGATTAGCCTTGATCTTATCTCTTACCTTATATTTATAATGCATTACCATAATCCCGTTAGGAAAGGATCCATGCATATCCATAAATATAATAATATCCTTATGGATAAAGAGGATCAAATCCTTACCATAGAGAGAGAGGGGCGCGATTTTTCTTCTAAGCTACGGACTGGATGGGCCGAGCCGAGGATCAAATGCAAGGAATAAAGATGGGCCTCAAATAAATTAATTATCTTATGTTGAGCCCGAACATAAATTAATTTATAAACATTCATTCATGCCACTAGAGAATAAATCTTGACTTACCCCTTTATTACAGAAGGTGAGTCGGACTTGCACTTAGACATTCTGAATCCCGTATTTAAGATATCATGCGTCCATTAATTATTTAGAGCATTACATTGCTTAAAATAATTAATATCTTTAATTCTTTAAGTAGTACCACTCGACCTTATTATTGTGCTTGAGCTAACTCGACTGCGGGGTTTAGTACAATAAACCTTTTGAGCTCCTTAAGGGGCGTCATCATCCTAGCGGATACGGTGACTCGTCTGAGATAACTAGCATGACATCTGACCTGCGCCACCACCCGAGATCACGGAGAATATTGGGTTAGAACATATAACCCTACCCATAACAAGTCGAAGTGATGGTCGACAACTCATACTCACCTAATACCTTATCGAGGTTTAGATCGCCGTAAGTCACGAGATCTTGGTTCTTCACGGCGGTCGGATAGAAGAACTCATCTCACTGTGATCCATCAATACGTCGAGGCGTACCGGCATAGACAAGCAACCAAGTCAGTCACTTCTTATCTATACTGCTTTTGACTATACCGACAACTCGTCCTCAAGTTGTCTCGGTGTGAAACTTTTATATCTCATTAAGCTTGACCAATCATACGGACTTACGTGATCTTCTACACCTTTGTATGATCTAACTTATATATGAGATAAGGGGACACGGATATATGCAATCAAGTAATCAATTCGGATAGGAGATTGTAATAGTGGTAACGAAACATTGTATACAAGCTCAACCAAAGCGCTTTCGATATACAAATCGTGCCGTCAATACCTCCTCCCAATTGATCAAGACTATCCATGAGATGAGTCGTGTGGGAGACATTTTCATGGACGAACTTCCTTCTTCCATCTTGCGCAAGATTTCTCATTGTGTGAAGCGGATTGTCAGATCCATTGCTGAAACTTACTCTAGAGACTTGACCATATTTGGTCGCGTCTACCATCGACGATCTTTGCGGTGCAAGCCTTTGGACATCGTAGTCATCATATAGCACTTGGCCATATTGTTTGACTTATGCAGTGCATGACTCTCGGCTTCTCGTTAGTCGATCGTCGATGAGGCATCGGGTTTGGGGTAGTGAGAACAAACATGTGTTCTTGACGATAAGAACATATTCCATGTTTCGTTTCCACTCGATAAAATTTGGACGGATAGAGGTTTTGTGCGGCATGTTGATAATCGGTGTAAGAGCGTATCGAAAAGTAATGTAAACACATAAGCATCGATCGCGCATAATTAAGTAACAATAATATTGTAACCTTTTGATAAAACAATATTAATTGAAACCTCCAATCACCGAGGAATCCTACATGCAAGCCGCGGTGTGGGCGTTTACATGAACCCCTCGACCGGACTAAAATATACCTTTTAGTGGTTTAATTTCAATCGTATCGACTTTCCTTATGACAAATAAATTAATGATTGGACCTTACTAGACCACGTCACTATCGTGAGAAGGGACTTGGCGGAAGTTGTACTTGAGGTGATATCTAAGCAATGACCACAATTTTAACAATGAAAATGAATTCTTAGAATTGGCATACTCATTTAGGACCACAGCTTCAATCAAATTCTTTTGTTGTCGATAAGCGCGTATTTTACGTTTATTGTTGATTTCTAAAGATGATTTTAGATCGATAATGTGCGTTTATGTCTTGGATCTCAATGCTTTTACATATTTTGGAAGAATCTGCTCTTGGGTTCATTTTGGTGTTTTGTAGGCTTATAAGTTGAAAACGAAGCATGGAGCGAAGAAAGCGAGACGAGGCGAAGAAAGGAGCCTGCGCGCGCATATGCGACGCTAGCCAGAACCGCGAGCGAGCACGGCCGTCGCTATGTCGCGCCTGAGCGAAGCTCGCGGCCGGCTGGCGACCGCTGGGTCGACCTTGGCTGCAACCTGGCGAGGAAGGCCGCGCGCGAGGCACTCCCGGTAGTGCGAGGCGTGGCGCGACGATTCTCCATGCGGCGACCACGCTGCGACCACGAGGTGTGGCCCGCAGAAACGGACGTCGCGCCCTGCGAGAAGGCGAGGATGGGCGGGGCGAGGATGTTCCCTGGCCAAGGCTCGCAACCATGACCGGACCGAGCATGTAACGAGTTTCTACTAATTCTATAAATAGGGCATTATCCCTCGCTAACCTTCGGTAGCGATTTTACGTTTTATCGGTTTTCTCTATTTTCCATTTATTTTCGCTTTAGCTTTGATTTAGATTAATTAGCGGTAGTTTTCCATCGTTCTAGCTTTAGTTCTCGCATTGTTAATGTTTTGGAGCGGTTTCGTCAGAAGAATTCCATCGTTTTCCGTTTTCCGTTGGGTTTGGATCTGAACCCAACCATTGTTCTTAGAACGCTTCTTACGGGTTTTATCAATTTAATTTACATTTTTATGATTATCTCATATTTAATTAGATATTTATGTACAGCTAAATTTCTATTCTAATCACAGGGTTTGCATGATTATATCCTATATGTTGTGATTCACCTGCTATTGTTATTTACCTTCCAGGCATTGATTCATGATTCTTAGTGCTTAATTATATGTGTTGATTTACGATCAATCTTTATGAATATCATAGTTGCAGATTAATTACGTATGGTTTTAATTGTCGATCGATCTTGAATGCATAATCTGAATAAGCCTTGAGTAAATGGCGAGATAGGAACATTCGTAGGAAGCATATTCTTTGTGATCCTTTTGGGTTGCTTATTTTCCTCTAGAGCGTAACGATAATGGGAAAATTAGTAATCAACTGTCACAATTATCGTGTTGAAGTTGTTGGCTATATGTGATCTTCCATCTTATACGGATTAAAGCAGTTAATAATAGCGGGATAAACATCGTAGTGGATAGGATTAGTGCATCCCTAGGGTTAGTCTTTCTTCATAGCTATCCTTTGAGTTTTTATTGCTTTAGTTTATTTTCTTGTTGTCACATTTGCTTTGGATTTAATTATACGAAACCGTAAACTATCTGAAACCAAATACATTTCTTGGATAATGATGAAGTTTCGTTGAATTAGCTTATGTGTTTCGGATTGTAATCACATGGATACGATACTAAACTTCTTATACATGCGTTTTTAGATGCGATCAAATTTTGTCGATCAAATTTTGGCGCCATTCTTAGGATTATTAAGATCACGTAGGAATAATTTGACGATTTGGATTTATTAATTGAAGTTATATATTATATTATTTATTTATTCTTGTCGAGTTAAGCTCTTTTTTCGGGTAGTTTATGATCACAAGGTCGAGGACCTCACAGGCAAAATCTTAACCCGAGATCGAAAATTCCCAAAGGAGAAGAGGCGAGAGAAGAAGGGCTGCAATGACAGCTAATCCACGAGCAGGGCATTCCTCCCGGGCAAGGCTGCCACGCATGCTAGCCGATTTCGCAGATATCACGGCGCGGATGGCGAATATGGACTCATGTCCCACCCGAGAGCAGACCTCTGAACTACATGTATCGATCTCCCTGAACAATTTCAAGGAGGAGGATGGGGCCCTCAAGTGGGCCGAACAATTTGGTCAAAAGCCGTACTGATGTCGGTATGGTGCGAGAGGCGGTTTGGGGAGGAATTCTGAAGGCCGAATGCACGTCTGAGACTTATCTGACATTTGTGACACCATCAAGCGAATGGGGTGCCACAAGACACAAATGCCTTGACTCTCGCTGCTCGTTAGTCGATCGTCGGTAAAGGCGCCGGGTTTGGGAGTAGTGAGAACAAACATGTGTTCTTCAACGATAAGAACATATTCCATGTTTGTTTCCACTCGATAAAATTTGGACGGATAGAGGTTTTGTGCGAACATCGCGATAATCGGTGTAAGAGACATATCGAAAAGTAATGTAAACACATAAGCATGCGATCGCACATAATTAGCAACAATAATATTGTAACCTTTTGATAAAACAATATTAATTGAAACCTCCAATCATGAGAATCCCACATACAAGCCGCAGCGTGTGGGCGTTTACACATGAACCTCGACCGGACTAAAATATACCTTTTAGTGGTTTAATTTCAATCCATGTCAACTTGTCGCATAATGAAATACGATTGATGATTGGATCTTACTAGACCACATCCTATATCGAGAAGGGACGGCGGGAAGTTGTGCGAGGTGATGTCTAGTGACCACAATTTTAACAACGATGAATTCTTAGAATTGGCATACTCACTAGGACCATACAACTTCCAATCCAATTCTTTTGTTATCTAATTTTAAATCTATCTCTGAGAACTTCGAAAAATCGCATATCTGAGCCACGCGTGTGGGCGTTTACATGAAACTCCAACTACCGATAGATTAAAATGTTTTGTTGAAATCTCATCTAATAAACTTATGACAAGCGGTGGAAGCAAGCGCGTGTGGGCGTTTACTCACGGTGCGTATCACTTTGTTTAGAGATCAAAAGTGGAGTCTTGACATTTAATTTAAAATTAATATGTCGGGTTGCTTCTTCGTCTTTTGTTTGAAAAGGTTTGTCCATGCGAGATCACGTAATCTAGCATGCTTTTCTATAGAACTCGACATGTAAAACATGCTCATGAGAATTCTAAAATATGCGAAAACCCGATAAACCTAGCATGCTTACTATCTTGCGTCTAATCAAAACATATAACATGTTTATCTCGTAATTTAAACATACATGGCATCTCTGCGTAATTTAAACATCCGACATGCTTTGAGCGATAAAAATAAAATAAAATGGTTCATGGCGGCCCTCGTGGATCTGTCCTTCCTTGCACTAATTTATTACATAAATTTGCAAATCTGAATCTTGAAACTTCAGCGAGACCTCGCGTTGCCGAACCGGATTACGTCAGCTGGTTGGGTAGAAAAATCAAAAGCAGGCGGATCGTTGGAGCAGACCAAGCCAAGGTCAAAATGGAACGGGTTCGAAATTGGGATCTGAGGTCTCGGGTTCGAGGCGAGGGTGGGCGGGTCGACCCCAGATGGGTTGGCATGCTAGAAACGACCGTCTGCCCACGGCAATAGAGGCAGCAAAAGGCGGTCGGTTTGGCTCGGCCCGGCCAGTGAACTTGTTGTTTCCGGGTTGGGTGGCGGCAGAAATCTTCTCGGTGAATATGTGTGACCCGGCCTATCTGGGCCGTGGCCCTAGGCCAAACCCGCCAATAATTAATTTAATAAGATATTATTTTAATTTCAAAAAATATGATAACAATAAATAAATTAAATCTACTAACATCAATTTAAAGTAAATAAGATAAATTAAATCTACTAACATCAATTCCAAAATAAATAAAATAAATTAAATCTACAAACAATTCTAATATCAATTTCAACGTAAATAAGATAAACTTAAAGTTACAAATATAAATCAAACATCGAACATAAACCATAAAGAAATGTAATAAAGAGAGGGATGAGCGAAATGAGTAGTTTTAATAGTCGTTCATTTTATTTTCTATATTTACTATTTAGTATTTACTACTAATATAAAATATTAAAACTTTAAATGTGTGGCGGGCTTTTTAGCCCAAAACCGAGCTTTTAGCCCCAAGCCAGTAGGCCCATCGGGTTATGTGGGCGAGCTTTTAGGCCCGATTTTTTCAGACCTTATTTCTGCTGGCCGACCCGACCCCAATTCCGGGTACCCGGGCAGGACCAATTTGTCGTCTCTGACCACCGACCGCGTAGCCCCTGCCGCCGCCACTGCAGAAATTTGGGCGTGCGAGTCGCGCCTGCAATCACGGCACCTAATGTATGACGTCAAGGCCTGTCGAAACCCGCGCAATCACGCCGAGAAAATCGTGCGCGACTTTTCGTATGTCGGCGAAGGCTGCCGGGCGATGCTGCGAGCCGTCGGGCATTGTCGGCGCTGCGTATGCTGTTGCCGAGAATCGCTGCTGGCAGCGGCGGCGCCTCGCCTATGCCGAGAACTCCGTCGGCGCCATACAGGCGTCTGCGAGAATCGTCGCCCGCGTCGCCGCGTCTGCCGAGACCTCATTGAGGTTCTGCGTGCTATCTGCGAGTGGTGGGTACAATCGTGCTGCTTGTGCTGTCGAGGATCTTGCGCGTGACGGGTCGGAACATCTGGCCGCGCTGCGATCCTGCACGCGATGCCGTCAATGACGGCGAGGATGATACGCGAGGGCAGCACCTCGGCACCGAGGCGTGCCGGGGCATCCGTCGCGAGACCGCGCCCCCGCGCATGTAGAGGAGACATTGGCCCCAGCCGCCATGGCGCGAAACAACCGCGCATGCACGCACGTTACACCGGGAAACTCGCGCATGGTTTATCAGGCGTGCTTCGTCGTTTTGTTCTTCATGCTTTTCATCTTGATTAACTTGCTGGATAAGATTCTGAGAAAAATCTAATCTAACCACGGATTTTCTCTTGGTGAAAAACAAAATCGACAATAATAAAACGAGCCACGATGAGCAGCAGTTCGCGATTAATTAATTGCGCGCGTTATAATCAGCGTGAATTAATCCAGCGAGCGAATACTAATCCCGGGCTCGATACCAATTGAAGAAATCGATTTTAACCTCTCAGGATCTATCTTGGATGTTTAATTCACCGTACATTGATTATATTCTAGCATGCACTATATAATTAATTGCAACACATAGGAGTTTTCACGTGTTCTGCTGAATATATGGGGATGAATAGATCGAGACTTGTGCTTTGATCTTACGGACATATCCGGTTACCTAAACTCGATGTCGGTGAGGACAATCTATGGAGAATGCTATGAAAATGGTCTACTGCCTTCTCTGCAATTTTTGAAAATTCTCACACTTTTGGGAAGTATAATTCTCGAAAATATTGCTTTAGCATTAACCTTGATTTTCTCTCACACCTTATATTTATAATCTGACCTAAACCCTATCAAGATAGGATTTATGCATATCTAATAAATATAATCTTATCACTTAAGATAGAGAGGATCAAGCGAGTCGAGTGGGACTTTAATAGAAGAGGACGATTTTCCCTTAATGACGAACTGGATGGGCGACCAGGATCGAATGCAAGGAATAAGATGGGCCTCAAATAAATTAATTATCTTATGTTCGACCGGAACATAAATTAATTCATAAACATTTATTCATACCACTAGAGAATAAATGTTGATTTACCTTTATTACAGAAGGTGAGTCAGACTTGCACTTAGACTTCTGAATCCTCGTATTTAAGATATCGTCGTCCATTAATTATTTACAACGTTACATTTGCTTAAAATAATTAATATCTTTAATTCCTTAAGTAGTACCACTCGACCTTATTATTGTACTTGAGATAACAACTGCGGGGTTTAGTACAATAAACCTTTTGAGCTCATAAGGGGCGTCATCGTCTAGCGGATACGGTGACTTGACACGGTAACTAGCGTGACATACAAGACGCTTTGCCACGCCCGAGATGCGGAGAATCTTGGTGATCGATCCTCGGTGAGTGCGAGGATCTATCGACCTTGTGACGGAAGCGAACAAGATGGAATATCAAAACCTACGAATCTAACCTCGAAGTGATATAGGTCGATATTTACTTATACCCCGACAAGATAGTTGTGCTGACAACTGGGGCGATGAATGACACACGAGCGAGGGATGGATGTCTACGTCGATACGTCGATAATTGAATTTCTTGGCAAATACAAGAAAATTCAAGAGCTAATGAAGAATAAAACTCACATATATTAAGTAAATCAAAATTTGAATATATTCGTATATTCTGACAAGCCTTTATATAGGTGAAAAATGAAATCTAATCCTTATCAAAGAAGGACTCTAATCAAAGTGGAACTCTAATTTACAAAGAAGTTTTAATAGACTAGGACTTTGATAATCAAGCACAAAAAATCTGCGAAAATCTTGATACAAAAGCATTGGCCCATATGCACATAATAATTAAATTCACAAAACTTGGTGCATCGTTCC
>JAODLM010000087.1:0-35000 GCA_036937905.1 Salvia rosmarinus
TCGATATTTCAAAATAAAACATGTGCGCCAGAAATGTTTTGGTGAAGATACAGCCCCATCCGAGATGGTTCTATTGTGATTGTGCACGGATCTCTATTCGTGGGTTGATCACCATCTCGAGTATTGATCGTAAGAGGATATACCCGAACACGTGGTTATGGTTACGAAGAGATGAACCGGGAAGTCCACACGGAAATGGTAATGAGGTGGTTATGGTTGAAGCGGATTTGACCCCTGAAGTCCACGAGTTAACTTAGGTTAGATCGTTCGGGACATGGATTGTTGGATATGTTCCGGGCGAGATATTGTGAAATTTGGTTGGATATGTTCGGGCGAATGAATGAGATGTGATTGGTGGCGGGATACGTTCAGTGTGGTTCTATGATGAGAACAACGCGTAATAACGGATCGGTGTCGAAACGCGAAAATCTATTTTGCTTGCCCAGAAGTGGATTTCGTTTTAAAACCTTCAAGATAAGTGCTACGAACCGACATCATGATTAACTTTTGATTTATGATAAAACCCAAAGATACGCTAGTACTCACTCATGCAACCTTTTTCAAATCTTTCACGAGATGGAGGAGGAATGGCAGGCGATGCGAGGGGTGGGCTGTGGGTTCTTCATGCTATGCTTCCATGATGTTGTGTTATATCGTACTACGATGTTGATGTATTCTTGTCCCTTATTTTGCTTTACGATTGGGAACAAGATTTGCTATTATGTTATTATCTTTGTGAGTCTCGATATGAGCATGCTATGTGGTTGACAGTCTGTCGACGGTGTAATGCTATTTTGCTTTCGTGCATTACTTATTATAAACGAATCATGTTTCATTGAGGTTATGGTATTGATATTATACATTGGTGGATTGTTTGTGCCTCCACTTCGAGGATATGTCTAGTTATAGAGGAGATCTTTGCCCGATTTCATGGTCATATCTTCTTATCGTGTATGTTATATGTATCCCTTCTTCCCGATTCTTAACCCCACCACTAATCACACCCGAACATCCGTGCCTTTCCCGGGGTGGGCGTGAAGACTTAGTATCGAGCAATTTTTACGGCTTTGGGTATGTGTCTATAGTGTTTGCTATCAAAGCTGTTCATTTGCTTTATATCTTGTACATTCTTGAAATTGAGTGTTTAGAACTTGTTCTTCTAAGCTATTGCTCAGTCTGACTACCTCGACTCAGCGTCGGGCCATTTCGCTTTAAAGGGGATGAGGTATGTGTTTATTGTTGATGCTTTATGTGGTTACGTGATGCTTGATGTGATCTTGGTTTCATGTGTTTGGTCTAGTAGAGTTTACGTGATGTAAGCGTGATGTGGATGAGATATGGTTGGATGGTGATGTGGATGTGGAAGTGATTGTCGATGAGGCGAAAGGGCTGTGTGGCTACGATATGAAACCATTGATGTGGTATGATGTGATTGATATGATCATGAATGGATGATGTGAATCTATGTGTTTACATAGAAATATGTTATTAATTAAAATCTTGTTTATGTTGATAAGCGAGTGCTTGTAAGTGAATCGTGTAATTGTTTACGTGATTATTGTTATGAATATCCATATCGATATTGATATGTGTTGAAAGTGAATATGTGTCTTGAGACATGATTACCCGGATATTTGAGGCGAGAAAAGGAAGCGTGAATATTTGTTGTTATTTTGATGAACTAACATGTAGGTTTATGGATATTGATGGCGCGACAACGTTGGTTAAGATCCTTGGGATGGATGAGCAAATCCGTAAGTTCAGGGAATGTACCAGGAATGTTCATGAGCCGTTGGGAGTGTTTCTGGGGAGATTTGTTGGGTTGTGGAGAAAGATTCGAGATAGTGGAAAGGTATCTGAGTACGAGGCTTACTATCGGATGACATAAAGGCTGCAAGCAGGTTGGCGACCATGGGCGAAGGCGAGGCGTGATGTTCCGTCGGGATCTATGCGGACACCTTACCTTGGATTTCCACGGAGTTCGCTGCTCGAGTATGGAGCGGTGGACCGATCATCGAGTATACCATCGAGGAGGATGTGATCGCAAGGCATCCCGAGGACCGATCTAGATTGATATTGAGGATGATGTTCCCGAAGAGCCTTTAGGAGAGCGACCATCGCTTAGGCGATCACCAGTTCATCTGGATACACATCACTACACCTCCGTCTCGATCCTCACCAGACGGACCGGGAATGATTTCGAGGCAGAGGACCCTCCGGTGAAGAGATGATCCACCCGTTGTGGCGGGGAAGAGGCCGAGTTAGAATCATAGTACCACCGAGCGGTTCGGGTTGGCCCCGGAAGGAGATTCGAGGAGGAGGAAGGCGAGGAGGACGGTGAGGACTCGAGAGGACCCGTGATCGAGATAGCGGATGACTCGGATGAGGTCGAGCATGTTGAGGAAGAAGCAAGCGCCGAGCTGGAACCGGGAACAACATTCACGAGACTCGAGGCGATCGGGGCACGGCTTGGATGGGATCATACCCACGAGACTTGCTTCCACATAAGATCGCTTTACAAAGCGGCGAGACGATTCAAGCCACGATAAGAAGCGGAGAGAGGATGAGGAAAGGCGAGATGGAACCATTGAAACAAGTGGAGAGTAGTGGAAGGATATGGAGGACAAAAGATCGGGTGAGTCGGTGTATGCGATGACGATCATGATACTGCTTTAAGGCATGGGCGAGCGGCATCTTTGCGATGACCGGTCAATTCTTTTGCTCATGCTCGACCTTTTGACTAACATACCTTGATCTTGTATTTTGTGATCCTTCATGGACAATCACGATACTATTGTCTATGACGGGATGTTTATGCTTGGTGCTTATATGTGATATGAGCTATGCCATGATGATATATGATCTATGTGATGTGTGATGATAATGATTATGTGAAATGCATAAGGATGATGTGTTGACGAGGTTGCATGTTTATATGTGATCGTGATATGTGGCATAAGTGATGATATGTGGTTATGGGTGATGATATATGTTATGCGATGATACGGGTTATCTATGCGAAAGTGTTTCTAATGTTTCAAGCGTCGATGCAGAATGCGAACAAGGAACGAGAAACAATAACGTGGAAGAAGCCAAGAATCGCCTTTGGTTCGTGACATGCGATCGAGAGTTTTCATGGGCAGGAATCCCTACGTTCGTTGTCGGCGAGGCGATCGACGAGCTGGATCTGATCCACGAAAGGATCTTGAATACATCGGTGCGAAGAAGCGAGAAAAGCTGGTGCGCGATCTTTCGGCTAACAGATGAGGCTAATTTCGGTGGGAATCCGTGAGGAGGACCCTAACACTAGAGACAATGGGAAGGTATCGTGGGAAGATTTCGAGGAAGAACTCATGGAAAAGTATGTGCACTGGCGTTTATAAGCGAGAGAAGGCAAGCGAGTTACGGAATCTTCGTCGAGGAAGAAGGGCAGTCACCGAATCACGATCGCTCGTTCAATCGATCGTCGCATTATAATCGTACTGGTGTCGCCTTGAGGCGCCCGGTGACGAATTCGAGGAGAGGACTCAGGCCGGAGATCGGAATTTCGCTCGTCGATCGGGAGATCGGCGTATCGCGATCCTGAGCAGGGCTTTAAACATTGAGTCGATGTTGCCCAGGGAAAACGATGCCAACCGGATAGCCGGTGGCGGAGGAAGAGTGAAGAAATGGAAGATCGAGGAAAGGCGATCGGTGTTCGAGGAACCAAAGCGGTCGATGATTTCGAGGAATGCACGGGTATTCGGAAAGAAAGACAACCTTGGGAAGGAATTTCCAACCCATGCGGGGTGGGGAAAAACCTTGGTGCAATGCGAGAGGAATCATTTCGCGAGTGTAGGCAAGAGTAACGTCGAGTGTTATCGTTGTAGGTGAAGTGCGGACATTACGTCGAGATTATCATTAGGAGGTCGGTGGTGCAGCCACCGGTGAGCGACATCGACTCATGAGGCGAGACCAAGCTCAGTCGAGGACAAACAATGGGCGAGGAGGTCATCAAGCCGACAAACGAGGCCACATGACAGTGCGGTGTCGCGCTTGAATCGACCAGCAGCTCAAGCTCCGGAAATCTTGCGGTATAATCCATATGGTGATATACCCGTTTTCGCTTTGTTTGATACTGAGGCCTCAAATTCTTTCGTTTGAAAATCGCGTGTGAGAGGTTGGGTTTGGTACCCGAAATCGCGAGTACCACTGAAATTAACATCCTGTCGGGGAAGTGCTAAAAGCGAAAGAGATATGCGAACCGGAGGTAGAAATCGTGACGAAGGCCTTTGTCCAATTTGCATGTCATCGGAATGGAAGATTTGATGCCATCTTTAGCATGGATTGGTTGGAAAAGCAGGCAGACTATCGTTGTCTCGAGAAAGTTGCTTCGAACGGCGAAAGGGTGGTTGTTTCCACGGCATAAGGATGGGTGTTTGCGTGCGATGATCTCGACCGAAGGCGTTGAGGATGATCGGAAGGAAGTTGTCAAACTTTCTTGGTGAGTTTGACGAGCGCACTTATTTGGAAGTGCAAGCGATTCTGAAGGAGCCGATGGTGTGTGAATATCTGGACATGTTTCCGAGGACTTGCGGGTTTACCGCACGATAGACAGTGGAATTCACTGTGATGCGGAACCGGGAGCAGCACCAGTATCAAAGGCACCATCGAATGGCACCTAAAATTGCAGAAGCGAAAGCGATTGCGGGAGTTGTTGGATCTAGGTTTTATCCGACCTAGCGTGTCGCCGTGGGAAGCGCCGATTACGATTCGTGAAAAAGAAGGATGGGTCCATGAGAGCGATCGTGGAGCGCGAGCGACGATTTCTTGGAAGGATGCGTTTGAAAGCAAAGGCTAGAAGATAGCGAGGATTCGCGGGCGAGAGATAGCAGCTATTATTCGAGGAAGGTTATGTGTGCCCTCAATAGGGAATTGAGAGATAAGATCATGAGTGAAACTCATGAGGCACCATATCTGACTCATCGGGAAGCACCAAAATGTCTGCAGAGACCTTAGAGGAACTTTTGGTGGGAAGGGATGAAAAAAGGATGTAGCAGCGTTTGTGGAGCGTTGTTTGGCTTGTCGCAAGAGAAAGTGCACAACGTCGCTTGAGGTTTGTTGCAACCGCTACCAATCCCAGTGGAAATGGGATCATATCGGTATGGATTTTGTGGTGAGTTTTCCAAGGTCGGTAGCGAAAACACCGCTATATGGGTTGTCGTCGATGGTAGGCCGAATCAGCTCATTTCTTAACGATTCGGATGGCGTCACGGGTTAGATAAGCTTTTCGACTTTCGTTAGAAAATCGTGCGGTTACATGGTATGCGGTATCGATTACATCAGATCGTGACGAGATTCACGTCGAGGTTTTGGAGAGTGCGAGGAAGCCATAGGACCAAGCTGAATCTGACCTGACCCGTCACCGGACGATGGTCGGTTGGAAAGGGCGATTCGGTCTTGGAAGATATCTTTGCGGCGATCGTGGCCGATAGAGGAGGGGTGGGAAGAGATACTACCTTTGGTGGAGTTTGCTATAACAGAGTTATCGAGGCCACCATAGGAATAGCTCCCCATGAGGCGTTATGCGGAAGGAAGTGTCGATTGCCACTTTATTGGGACGAAGTGGGCGAGAAAGATGTTAGGACCAGAGATGGTTCAGCAGGCGATCGAGGTTATCGATCGAGATCAGCGAAGGATCAAGAAAGCTCGAGACAGGCGGAAGTCCTATGCGAGACAAGCGTCGTCGGATCTTGATTCATGATCGATCGCGTTTTTCTTAAGGTTTCCAGAAGCGAGAGGTCGTTCATTTGGGAGCGAGGTAAGTTGCGACCGAGGTTCATTGGACCTTCAAGTTCTCGAGAGAATAGGCCCGTTGCCTATAGGTTAGCTTTGCCGCCTAGCATCGGAGATGTGCGGCGTGTTCCGTTTCTCGGTTGAGAAATGCGTGTTCGACCGAAAACACGTGATCAAGCATGACCAAGTGGTTCTTGCTCGGGATCGAGTTGAGGAGGCGATGGCCATCTTGGAATGAGAAGTCGAGGTTCGGGAACAAGCGATTCATTTGGTGAAAGTGTTGTGGAATCACCATGGCGAAGAAGCGGCGTGGGAGTTGGAAGACAAGTTAGGGCTCGATTACACGAGTTGTTTCCTCCAGCGTGTTTGAAATTTCGAGGGCGAAAATTTTTCTAAGGAGGAGGGATGTAATACCGGTCTTTGCTAGAACCGAGGTTTGCGTGGCACGTTTTCAAGAAAGGTCGAGGTTGACTTTTGTTTGGTGATGCAACCATCACGAAACCTCGGTACGTTGTGAAGAGTGTGCTCATGAATTCATAGACAATAAGTATGTAGGTTTTCGACCACCCACGAAGGTTTGGCACTCAGGAAAGTTATCGAAAATCGGACTTTTCATGGGTCTTTTAAAAGCATATCTTGTTTATAGCCATTGTGTCGGTATTTTATTTCGAGTCCATGGATACTAAGTTTGCTAAATTTGGAGTCCGTTTGCAAAGTTACGTCATTTTGAGTTTTCGAAAAAGGGCATGCGCATGTGAGGCTGCGTAGCTCGCTTTCCTATAAATAGGAGGTTAGGGGCCTTCATTTTCAACGTTCATTCCTTACGTCTCTTTGTGTTTACGGACGAGCCAACAAGCTCCAAGTGCAGCTGAGCCCAGCTGGAGGAGTGGGGATCGAGGCGGGAGGCTCGGCGGGCGCCCATTGCTTCTTGCCACCACCACCCGATCAGCCCTCGGCAGCCCCGATTTTCTATTTTGTCCTTTTCTTGTTTTGATTCCACCTTTTAGTAAATAGCATAGCATAGAACCGGGATCTAAAGGGATGAGCGAGAAAATGGTGGAGGTGACCGTTAGCCACAGCCGCCCGCCGTCCAGGAGCATAGTCGTCGTCCCCCTCTTGGCCGATCGATTGGTGGTCCAGCAGACCCACCTTTTGGCAATGGGTCCTTTGGGTTTTGAGTTCCGGGCTATCATTCTACTAAAATCTTGATTAGTTTTACGTTTTGGCGTTTACGTATCCGGGATGTTTCCGTTGCTTGAGATTTTCTAAATGGAGTACATGCCGAGTTCTCCATTTTCAACATAGTTTATCATTCCATGTTAGTAGTTATGCATATTGCTTATGTTTCCATTTTCATGCATCGATTTTGGATGGTTTATCTAGATCGAGGATAGGCATCGATTTTGAAGCTTCTTCATTGCTAAGATTTGAGTCGACTTGCATGCATGCATATTTTGAAAGTAACCTATTATAGGTCTTGATGCCCTGAATATATTTCCCTTCTGCATAGAGTTGATTTGAAAACCCGGAGAGTGCCAAATGTGGGTTCAGAAAGTCGAAAATCTGGTTTTGCTTGATCTTCGTTTGGATCACGATGTTGCTTTGCTTTGTGGGATGTGTGAAGGAAAACCTATGTTAACCCGCCCGAGGATCCATCTTGGGTGTTTAATTCACCATACATTGATTATAAACCTAGCATGCGTCTATATAATTAAATCGCAACACGTTGGGGTTTTCACGTGTTTACCTTTGGATGCGAAGAGGTCGATGGGCGAGATGAGCGGATCGAGCGGATCGGACTCGTGCTTTGACCTTACGGACTGTGTCCGATGCCCAATCTCCAGCGTCGGTGAGGACGATCTATGGAGAATGCTTGGAAAATCACCCAATGCACTCTTATCAAAACTCACGAAAATTTTCTCTCAGCCCGATGAGATGACGAAAATTGTGTTCTCAATATGTGAGCATTAACTAGACTTTATCTCATACCTTATATTTATAATGCACTAACTTAATCCTATATGGAAATTACCATAATCCTATATGGAAATTACCATAATCCTATATGGAATATTACCATAATCTTAGGATTATTTCCATACTCTCGGGATTATTTCCATACTCTCGGGATTATTACCGTAATCTTATATGGAAATGATCTATGCATATACCATAAATATAATTATATCCTTGTGGGATAAAGAGAATAAAATCTTGCCTTTGAGAGCTATGAGGCTCGATTTCCTCGATTACTACGGGCTGGATGGGCGGCCAGGATCAAATGCAAGGAATAAAGATGGGCCTCAAATAAATTAATTATCTTATGTTCGACCCGAACATAAATTAATTTATAAACATTCGATCATGCCACTAGAGAAGAATGTTGACTTACCCTTTATTACCGAAGTTGAGTCGAGACTTGCACTTAGACATTACGAATCCCAGTATTTAAGATATCGAACGTCCATTAATCATTTCTAGCAACTCATCGCTTAAAGCGATTAATAACTTCATTTCCTTAAGTAGTACCACTTAACCTTATTATTGTACTTGAGCTAACTCAACTGCGGGGTTTAGTACAATAAACCTTTGAGCTCCTTAAGGGGCGTCATCATCCTAAACGGATACGGTGACTCGTCTGATAACTAGCGTGACATACAAGCCTCGCCACCACCCAAGATGCGAAGAATCTTGGGTTAGAACATATAACCCTCACTCATAACAAGTCGAAGTGATGGTCGACAACTCATACTCACCTAATACCTTATCGAGGTTTAGATCATCGTAAGTCACCGAGATCTTGGTTCTTCACGGTCAGGAAGAAGAACTCATCTCTTCGTGATCCTTCGATACGTAGACGCATCAAAGATAGACAAGCAACTAAGTCAAGTCACTTCTTATCTATATCCGCAGCCTTAAACCCACAACTCGTCCTTAAGTCGTCTCATTGTGAAACTTTTATATCTCATTAAGCTTGACCAATCATACAGACTTCGTGATCTTCTACACACCGTATGATCTAACTTATATATGAGATAAGGGACACGATATATGCAATCAAGTATTCAAACCGATAGGAGATTGTAATAGTGGTAACAGAAACATTGTATACAAGCTCAACCAAACCGCCGTTATACAAATCCAACAATCTCCCACTTATACTAAAGCAAACTTTTAGTACAATGTGTCTTTCTACTAGCTATTACAAACAACCATCACTTTGCTTCTCCCACTTATACAAAAGTTTCCTTTCTAAGTGGGTTGCCATCAAGCTTAATCCAAGTCCTCTAACGTGTTCATCATTAGACTTTTGCGGCGTGCTCTTCGTGAATGGATCCGCTAGATTTTCCGTCGTATCAATCTTTTCAATCAGCACGTCGCCTCGCCTAACGATTTCGTATGACATGGTACTTTCTCTATGTGTTTGAGTCGCTGTGGGTCCGTGGTTCCTTCGAGTTTGCCATCGCACGAGTTATCACATGAAACTATGATACTCTTGGGCAAACCAGTACCACATCTAGATCCATGAGGTAGTTCTTGAACCATACAGCCTCCTTAGAAGCCTCGGCGGCTACATATTCGCTTCCATGGTAGAGTCCGCAATGCATCGCCGCTTGCACTCCGCCAGATACGGCTCCACCTCCCAAGGTAAACACATAGCCCGAGGTTGACTTTTTCTCATCACGGTCACTTGAAAATCCAGTCTCAGATAACCCAAAGGCATTAGACTATCTGCATGGTAAACCAGCCTATAATCTCGATTCCTTTCGTGTACTTGAGTATATGCTTTATCGCGGTCCAATGAGCTTGTCCAGGTTAGATCGATATCAGCTACTATGCTCACCGATAGTAGATATCGGTCGTGCATAGCATTGCGTGACATGAGACTTCCACCGGTGAGCGTAAGGAACTTGTCTCATTTCCTCTATCTCCTTTGCGCCATAGGTGATGCGTCTTAGATAAAAACGCCATGTCCGAAAGGTAGCAATCCTTTCTTGGCGGTCCGCATACTAAAACGAGTAATCACAAGATCAATGTAAGACGCTTGAGATAAGCTCAATATTTTCTTGCGATCTCGGTAAACCTTGATCCCAAGAATGCACGCATCTCCTAAGTCTTTCATTTGAAACTGATCGATAGCCAACTCTTTACGATCGATAACGATATTTCACGTTGTTGCCAACTAGAAGGATGTCATCTACATAAAGTGCAAGAAATACCACATCACCGTTGACATCTAACCGATACACACAACTCTCGCTGGCAGTAACCGGGTAAATCCATAGGACTTTACCACTCGCCAAAGCGTAAGTTCCATGATCGGGAGGTTCGCTTAAGTCCATAAATGGACTTCTTAAGCTCCATACTAGATGCTTTCACCCTTTACCACATAACCTTCGTGTTGCCGCATATAGATGTCTCTACCTTCCTCAAGGTAACCGCTTAGAAAAGCGGTTTTAACATCCATTTGCCAAACCTCTAGGTTCAGTGGCTGCTATGGTGGCTAGAAGAATTCGATGGACTCTGAGCATTGCACACAGTGAAAAGGTCTCATCGAAATCGATGCCCTCAACTGAAAGTGTACCTTCGCCACAAGCCCGGCTTTAAAAGCCGAAACCTCTCCATCGAATCTCTTCCTCAGATATCCACTTACTACCTATGGCTTCCTTGCCATCGGTAGAGGTGTCTTTCATATACATCCATAGCCGTTATGGACTCCATTTCTAAGTCCATACGCGGTGTGCCATCTTGCATCAATATCTTCAGACGCCTCCTTGTATGTCCATGGGTCGATTATTGCATGTTAAATCTCACCGACTAAACCAAGATTCACCCACTAACATATATCGCTTGGTTGACGAACAACCCTCCCACTACGACGAGGTTCTACAGCACAATGGCAACGCAAGTGCGAGACACTTGTGGTTCTCTAACTTGCATAACTTGCTCGGGTAGGTACCACTTGACGGTCGGTATCTCGGTGGAACTCGACCCACTTCAATTTCTTAAGTATCCGTGTCGATCCTCCCACTAGACTCAACATCTCGCACCTTTCGCCTAATCGGTGGTGGAATACGATCATCTTCTAATTCTTGAAGAATGATTTCAACTTTGGACTTATGATTTTCATATAATCCTCTTCTAAGAATCGGGCATTAGTGCTAATAATGACCTTCTCGATCCTTAGACTATAGAATAAACCACCTTCGCCTCTAGGATAGCCAATAAACGACCTTGCGCCGGATCTAGCCTCCAACTTGTCGCCTTCTTGTTCAAAGACACGTGTCGGATCGCCCACATCCTTATGTGGCTTAAACCGGGCTTGCGCCAAACCACAACCCCGAAGGGTCTTTCGACCGACTTGGACGGTACTAGATTTAGCAAGCATGCCCGCCTCTAAGGCATACCCCGTAACGAATAGGCAATGTTGCATAGCTCATCATTGATCTCACCATTTCTAAAAGAGTCCTATTTCTTCCTCGACACACCATTTTGTTGTGGTGTGCCTCGTGAAATCTTGTTGGGATGTAATCCCACACTTCACCAGATAGTCCATAAACTCGTTATGAGGTATTCGCCACCACGATCGGACATCGCAGCGACTTAATACTCTTACCTAGCTTCGCTCCACTTCCGCCTTAAACTCTTTGAATTTCTCAAAGCATTCAGACTTGCGGTGAAGTTGTATATGTATCTGCACCTTAGTAATCGCCAATGAAAGTGACAAAATACTGCATCTCCACGAGCTTGTGTGGACATTGGTCCACACAGTCGAATGGACTAGTTCCAACATTTCTTTGGCTCTATAACCTTCGCTTTGGTCCGTCGACATCTTACCTTCTATACGTGATTCACAGATCGGGAACGGAGTAACCGTGAGATCACCCAACGCCCATTCTTAGCGGTCTTTGATCCTATTTAGATTGATGTGACCTAATCTAAGATGCCGAGAAAAGTAGAGTCATCTTGCTAAGAAAACTTTCTTTTTAGGGTTTGATGAAGATGCAACATAGTTATAGGTATTATGTTTTGCGTAAATAGTATAAAGTTTAATTATATAAGGTGCCAACACGTATAACTTCGCCATTTCTTATGATAGAAACACCACTATCAAAAATAATGTAATATCCATGGGTAAATACACTCAAACAAACAAGGTTCCACCGAAAACCGCACATATAAAACGCCTTTCAAAACTAAAACTGTTGTCCCAAACATAAAGAACATCTCCAACCGCAACAGCCGACTTCGCCGCGTTGCCCATGGAGATCGTTATCTCGCCATCAAACAACTTCCTGTCCGCAGAACCTCGCAGGTGTAACAAACATGATCATTATGCGCCCAGATTCTACTACCCAAGAATGGGTAGAACAAGTCGCTAAACATGTTTCCGTCACTAAAGCAAACGGGCACTGAGCCTTGAGCATAGGGCACTGGCCTCCAATGCCCGGCTTACCGCACTTGAAGCACTTGCCCTTCTCCTTGGCTTCTGCCTCCGTGCAACCATGTTCTGCTCCCATTACTCCCACTATTTCCCTGCCTCTACCACCTTTGGTACCCCTTTTTCTATTTCCATTTTGCGATTAAAATTTGGGCCCTTAGATGTGCTAGCAAGAGCATGTGCTCCTTTTCCCATAACTCCTTCCACAAGAACGAGATCATTAAGCAACCGACTAAGTGTAAACTCGGTCTTGCTCATGATCGCATTCACGCCGAAAGTTCTCAAAAGACTGGGCGGTGTATTGAGGATGATATCGACCCGCCGCCGTCAATACCTCCTCCCAACCCGATCAAGACTATCCATGAGATGAGTCATGGGAGACATGTTCATGGACCGAGCCTTCTTCCATCTTACACGCCAAGATTTCTCTCATTGTGTGGAAGTCGATCGTCCGATCCGATCGCCTAAACTTACTCTCGAGACTTGACCAAATATCGATCGCGCTCACCATCGATCGATGTCGTGCAATAAGCCTTTGGACATCGTGAGTCATCATATAGCATTTAGCCATATTGTTTGACTTATTCCAAAGTCTCGCTGACTCGCCGTCATTAGTCGATCACGCTAGGGGCATCGGGTTTAGGAGTAGTGAGAACAAACATGTGTTCTTCAAACGATAAGAACATATTCCATGTTTCGCTTCCACTGATAAAATTTGGACCGGATAACGGATTTTGTAGCATATTGATAATCGGCGAAGAGACATATCTCGAAACGATAATGTAAAACACATAAGCATACGATCGCAAATAATTAGAATAATAATATTGTAACCTTTTATAAAACAATATTAATGAAACCTCCAATCGCCCAATGAATCCCACATGCAAGCCACGCGTGTGATCGTTTACACGAACCCCCGACCGGACTAAAATATACCTTTAGTAGTTTAATTTCAATCCATGTCAACTTATCCTTATGACAAATGAAATTAATGATTGGACCACTAGACCACATCACTATCGCAAGAAGGGACTTCGGGAAGTTGTACTTGAGGTGATGTCTAAGCAATGACCACAATTTTAAAAGAAGATGAATTTTAGAATTGGTATACTCACCGGACCATACCGCCCAATTCAAATTTTTTGTTATCTCATTTTATATCTATCTCTAGAGAACTTATGAAAATCGCACATGCAAGCTAACGCTGTGGATCGCCACACATGAAACTCCCACTTCTCAATAGATTTAAAATGTTTTATTTAGAAATCTCATCTAACAAATTTATGATAAACAGTGCAAGCAAGCCAGCGCTGTGGACGCCATCACAAGTCGCCTCACTTTGTTTAGAGATCAAAAGTGGAGGTCTCGACATTTTAATTTGAAAATTAATTTGTCGGGTTGCTTGCTTAGTCTTTTTATTCAAAAGGTTTGTCCATGCGCATCACGTAATCCTAGCATGCTTTTCTATAGAACTCAACATGTAAAACATGCTCGCAGTAATTCTAAAATATGCTGATAAACGCGATAAACCTAGCATGCTTACTTATGCGCATCCAACCACGTAAAACACTTAAAGGTTTGTCAACGTAATATAAACATACATAGCATGCCATGCATAAATTAAACATCCACGACATGCATATGAGCGATAAAAATAAAATAAAACGCTCATCGTGGCTCAATCGTGAAACCCGCACATTTAAATCTAATCTATTACATAGATTTACAAAGCACAAAATTAAACTTGAATGGGCCTCGCGTGCACCGGCACGGACCGATTCAACAATGGGCCTCGGCACGGGCACGGACCGGAAAACTGAAAACGGGTCGGGCCGGGTCGCCCATCTATGCCGGGTCGCGCTAGGCAAAGCCCGCCAGCACCACCGTTTGTCCAAGGCGTGCTCTCGCGTGTCCTCGCGGTTACCGCGGTCGCTAAGGCGACGCGACCGACGAAAGCGTACAGCGCGTCACCGCCCGAGCGCCGAACGTCACGAGACGCCGTCGCCAGCCGTCGAACCGCGATCGCGAAGTCCGCTAGCGGCGCGGGTTTCTCGCGAACGCGCGCCCGCCGCCCGCTAGCTCGCGACGGCCGCAGCCTCGCTGGTAGTCTCGCGATCACGAGCTCGCCGCCAGCGCCAGGATTCACGCGAACGCGCGCGCCCGTCGCCCGCAGCCTCGCGATCGCCCTCGCGACCGCGAGGCTCACCGCGAAACCACCCGATGATAGCCGAGAGACTGTTTTTCCGTCGTTTCGCTCTTCGCTCTTTCGCTCGTTCTTCTTTACAGATAAGATTTACATAATAAAATCTAATCTAACCACGGATTTTCTCGTGGTGTAAAAACAAAACCAACAAAACAATAAACGAGCCACGATGAACGACAGATCCACAATTATTAAAACGCACGTAATAATCAAACGTGAATTAATCCAACAGAGCCAAAATTCTGATCCCAGGCTCTGATACCAATTGAAGGGAAAACCTATGTTAACCCTCGCCCCGAGGATCCATCTTGGGAGTTTAATTCACCATACATTGATTATAAACCTAGCATGCGTCTATATAATTAAATCGCAACACGTTGGGGTTTTCACGTGTTTACCTTTGGATCTGAAGAGGTCGATGGAACGAGATGAACGGATCGAACGGATCGGACTCGTGCTTTGACCTTCTGGACTGTATCCCGATTGCCCAATCTCCAACGTCGAGTGAGGACGATCTATGGAGAATGCTTCGGAAAATCACCCAATGCACTCTTATCAAAACTCACGAAAATTTTCTCTCTCAAAGCCAATGAGATGACCGAAAATTGTGTTCTCAATATGTGAGCATTAACCTAGACTTTATCTCATACCTTATATTTATAATGCACTACCTTAATCCTATATGGAAATTACCATAATCCTATATGGAAATTACCATAATCCTATATGGAATATTACCATAATCTTAGGATTATTTCCATACTCGTGATTATTTCCATACTCTTAGGATTATTACCATAATCTTATATGGAAAGGATCTATGCATATACCATAAATATAATTATATCCTTGTGGGATAAAGAGAATAAAATCTTGCCTTTGAGAGCTATAGGGCCGATTTCCTCATTACTCACGGGACCCGATGGGCGACCTGTGGATCAAATGCAAGGAATAAAGATGGGCCTCAAATAAATTAATTATCTTATGTTCACCCGAACATAAATTAATTTATAAACATTCGATCATGCCACTAGAGAAAGAATGTTGACTTACCCCTTTATTACCGAAGTTGAGTCGGGCTTGCACTTAGACATTCTGAATCCCGTATTTAAGATATCGAACGTCCATTAATCATTTCTAGCAATCGATCGCTAAAACGACATAACTTCATTTCTTAAGTAGTACCACTCAACCTTATTATTGTACTTGAGCTAACTCAACTCGCAGGTTTAGTACAATAAACCTTTGAGCTCCTTAAGGGACGCCATCATCCTAAACGGATACGGTGACTCGACATGATAACTAGCGTGACATACAAGACGCCACCACCCAAGATGCGGAGAATTGGGTTAGAAACATATAACCTCACTCATAACAAGTCAAAGTGATGGTCGCTAACTCATACTCACCTAATACCTTATCGAGGTTTAGATCATCGTAAGTCACCGAGATCTTGGTTCTTCACGACGGTCGAAAGAAGAACTCATCTCATCGTGATCCTTCAATACGCCGAGACGCACCAAGACAGACAAGCAACTAAGTCAAGTCACTTTATCTATACCGCGCCTCAAACCGACAACTCGTCCTTAAGTCGCCTCATTTGTGAAACTTTTTATATCTCATTAAGCTTGACCAATCATACGGACTTACGTGATCTTCTACAATCGTATGATCTAACTTATATATGAGATAAGGGACACGGATATATGCAATCAAGTATTCAAATCGGATAGGAGATTGTAATAGTGGTAACAGGAAACATTGTATACAAGCTCAACCAAACCGCCAAGATACAAACCAACAATGTGACCCCAAAAGTTGTTCCGCCTTGTTACTGTGTACCAACCAAGATGATCGGTGAAGTCATCGGATCCGTAGATATCTCCGATCGACGTTTCGTCTGCTCGTGTTGGGTTATATATGCTTATTTTCGAGTTATTTACTCGATATTTCAAAATAAAACATGTGCACCGTAAAATATTTGGTGAAGTTATTATCGTTCTCCGATCCGAGACGTGGTTCTATTATGATTGTGCACGGATCTTTATTCGTGGGTTGATCACCATCTTGAGTATTGATCGAAGGGATAGACCCGAACACGTGGTTATGGTTCGGGCCGGATAGACCCCTAAGTCAACACGAAATGGTAATGAGGTGGTTATAGTTCGACGAATTTGAATTCAAGTCCACACCGAGTTAGCCGGTTGGATACCTTCCGGTATGGACCGACCGGATATGTTCCGGCCGAGATATTGTGGTCGGGTGGATATGTTCCGCGTCGAATGAATGAGATGTGATGGGCTGGCGGGATACGCCCGAGCCGTGGTTCTATGATGAGAACAACAAGAATAACGGATCGTGTATCGAAAATGAAAATCTATTTTGCTTACTTAGAAGTGGATTTACGCTTTAAAACCTTCTAAGATAAGTGCTCAACACGCATCATGATTCGCGATCATGATAAACCCCAACCGAGGAGGGACGGGTCGGACGGGCGTGAGGGTGGAGTCGCGGGTTCTTCATGCTATGCTTCCGCGATGTCAGGTTATATACATACTCGATGTTGATGTATTCTTGTCCCTTATTTTGTTTTCTCGATTGGGAACAAGATTTGCTATTATGTTATTATGTCGTGAGTCTCGATATGAGCATGCTATGTGGTTGAACGGTCTAGTCAATGTGGTGTAATGCTATTTTGCTTTCGCATTATTTATTATAAACCAAGATCATGTTTCATTAAGGTTATGGTATCGATATTATTCATTGGTGGATTGTTTGCGCACCCTCCCTTCGTGATATTTCCTAGTTATAGAGGAGAGATGTCGCCCGATTTCATGGTCACATCTTCTTATCGTATGTTATATGTATCCCCTTCTTCCCCGCTCGACCCGCACACCTAATCACACCCCGGCATCCGTGCCTTCCCTCGGGAATTGGGGCGTGACACCTCCGCAAAAATCTCACGCCCTACGTCGCCCAGTGCCGCCGAGCACGCCTGCGCGTGTTGAGGTTTCTCGCGAGAATCGCGCCGAGACGCTACCGAGCATTGCTGCCCGCACCACCCGCCGAGGCTGCCGAGAGGCGCCAGGACGCTGTCGCCCAACCGCACCGATGGTCTACCGAGGGCATCCGCCGAGGTCTTCCGAGGGCGACCTACCGAGGACGCCCGATGCCGCCGACGATGGCGCGCTAACTGCCGAAGCATGTCCGAGCGCTGCTGAAGGCTGCTACCATGCGACCCATCGAGGCATGTCGCCCATCCGCACACGATACCGCCGAGACCCGAGCCCTGATGCCGCCGACTCTAGCCGAGGGAACGCGCGCACTGCCGGGCGGCGTATCTACGAGCGCCATGCACGCTCGGCTGGCCGCCGCCCGCACGCCGCCGGCCGCGTCCGCCCGCCGACGTCTCCCATCGTCTCGTTCTTCGTGCTTTTGTTTTCGTTCTTCTTTTACAGATAAGATTTACAAGAAAAAATCTAATCTAACCATGGATTTTCTCGTGGTGAAAAACAAAATCCGACAAAAATAAAACGAGCCACGATGAACGATAGATTCACAATTAATTAATTGCGCACGTTATAATCAAACGTGAATTAATCCAACAGAGCCAAGATACTGAACCTCGCTCTGATACCAATTGTAGGGAAATCTGATTTTAACCCTCTCCCGAGGATCTATCTTGGATGTTTAATTCACCATACATTGATTACATTCCTAGCATGCACCTATATAATTAATTACAACACGTAGGAGTTTTCTCGTGTTTACCGCGAACTCTGTGGGATAAATAGATCAAGACTCGTGCTTTGATCTTCGGATCGTATCCCGCTTTGCCTAAACTCCAATGCCGAGTGAGGACAATCTATGGAGAACGCTATTGAAAATCACCTTCTTCCTTCTCACAAAATTTTCGAAAATTCTCACACTT
The DNA here is from genome assembly GCA_036937905.1 of Salvia rosmarinus. Lineage (NCBI taxonomy): Eukaryota > Viridiplantae > Streptophyta > Magnoliopsida > Lamiales > Lamiaceae > Salvia > Salvia rosmarinus. The sequence goes on from JAODLM010000087.1 coordinate 18,355, forward strand.
TAGGAAGTATAATTCTCGAAAATTATAACTTGAGGATTAGCCTTGATTATCTTTCTCACCTTATATTTATAATGCAACCCTAAATCCTATCATGATAGGATTTATGCATATCTAATAAATATAATCATATCACTTAAGATAGAGATGATCGTCGAGTCCCAGTGGGACTCGAGAAGGAGGTGGATGAAATTTCTAAGCAACAGTCCGGATGGGCCACCAGGATCAAATGCAAGGAATAAAGGAGCCTCAAATAAATTAATTATCTTATGTTCAATTTCGTAAATAAATTAATTCATAAACATTTATTCATGCCACTAGAGAATAAATGTCGACTTACCTCTTTATTTCAAGTTGAGTCGCCCACTTAGACTTCACGAATCCTCGTATTTAAGATATCAGACGTCCATTAATTATTTACGCTGCTCGATCGCTTAAAATAATTAATATCTTTAATTCCTTAAGTAGTACCACTCAACCTTATTATTGTACTTGAGATAACTCAACTGCAGGGTTTAGTACAATAAACCTTTGAGCTCCTTAAGGGGACGCCATCATCCTAAACGGATACGGTGACTGACTGTGTAACTAGCATGACATACAAGATCGCCACCACCCAAGATGCAGAGAATTGGTTATCTCATGTAACCTCACCCATAGCAAGTCAAAGTGATGGTCAACAACTCATACTCACCTAATACCTTATCGAGGTTTAGATCAACTTAAGTCTCCGAGATCTAGGTTCTTCACGACGGTCGATAGAAGAACTCATCTCACCGTGATCTATCAATACGTTAGAGACGTACCAGCATAGACAAGCAACCAAGTTAAGTCACTTCTTATCTATACCGTAGCCTATACCGACAACTCGTCCTCAAGTTGTCTCAGCTGTGATACTTTTAATATCCCATTAAGCTTGACCAATCATACAGACTTCTGTGATCTACAACACACTATATGATCTAACTTATATATGAGATAAAGGGACATACATATGCAATTAAGTAAACAATTCAGATAGGACATTGTAATAGTGGTAACAGGAAACATTGTATACAAGCTCAACCAAACTGCTTTCAGTATACAAATCCAACAATACATATATATGGGCCTCCGACATAGACAAGGTAAAATTGCAAATACTAGGAATTTTTACATAACTAGTAATTTAAATCTTCATTTCAAGCATTATCTGAAAACCATTTTAAGTATTGTCTTGCCATAAATATTTTGATTTATGTATGATACCTATCTATGTTTGGCTCTGCCAAAATATCATAATCGAATTCGAGTCATGTACTAGGAATCCCTGGACAATATTAATGTACACAGCAACCTTGTGTCATCTTGGAGGTTTGGCCGGTGCAGTGATCGTGGAAGGAGACCTCCTTCCCGAGCACAACAACGGTTACAGATACGAAGATTACAAATGAACCTAGTTTGATCATACGAACTTTAGCTTCACAAAAGAGTTTAGTGCGCATGGGTCTTTCTAAGATAAAACCCCTTATGTTACTGTTAAGTTGGTACGATAATTTATAAATTTTGGTTTATACTCAAACATTGGTATATTTTCGGCATGAGTCCACTATATATTTCTAAATGTGCAGGTTGAGTTGTGATAAAAATGGTTAAGTGCAGAGCCGAGCTATTGGTCAAGTCTAGTTGATGATTCCCCGAGATACATGTCTTCATACATGTATCTCAACTATATTTTTTCGCTGGAAAATACTTTGATTATGATTAGTCCAGTTATATACAATGTTATTGTTTAAGTATAGTTTGTACAATCCATTTTTAATATACATTGCTGATTCTCATAGTCTTTTAGTGTTTAATCATGTATTTCTTTGTAAGTTTATTTGAGTAATTAGTTCAGATCGGGTTACCAAAGCACCCATTTCTATCTGCATTTTTAATTTCCCTTCCTTAGTCACGTTTCTTCGGCTTAACTATGTTTAGTGTAAAAGGAAAAACGTGATCAAGACTTTAAGTATCTCACCAATCCACTAATGTCTTCTACATGACCTTATTTGATTATGGTACAAAGAGTATAGTTCAGATAATCCATTTTTAATATACATTGCCGATTCTCATAGTCTTTTAGTGTTTAATCATGTAAGTAAGTTTATTTGAGTATCTACCAAAGCACCCAACTTTTTAATTTCCTTCCTTAGTCACGCTTCTTGCTTAACTATGTTTAGTGAAGGTCGCTTGTCGGGATCGATTGCTCACCAATCCACTAACTTGACCTTATTTTCTAGACATCAAGTAACTTTAAGTATCTCACCTAACTTGCTTAACTATGTGTTCCTTCCCATGCTTGTCGGTGCTAGAAATAACTTGGTGCTTTAGAAATGAAAGCAATGATACAACTTTCTAGCTTACAGATGCTAGAATACCAAGCTTTCAGAAAATGACACTTTGTTGCTTACTTGTCCAAACTTCTACTTAAATTTTGGGGTTTTGTAGAAAGAGTTTTTCAACTAATATTTGAGTAGACACAAGCGTCAAATTCAACAATCTAGGCTTATGAGTATCATAATAAATATCCTAGATAAAAGGAATAGTAAGCAGAAATCTCGAGTTGATAATTATATGTTAACTCTGAAGATATAATGATAGCATTTTAAACTTCATTCTTCGAAATCACTGTATGATTGAGCTTTGGATTTGAACTTGATCACTTTGAATATAAGATTACTGATGGGAAATCTAAATTTTAAACCTCTCCCGATGATCTATCTTGGATGTTTAATTCACCATACATTGATTATATGCCTAACATGCACCTATATAATTAATTACAACACGTAGGGGTTTTCTCATGTTTACCTTTGAATCTGTTGGGGATGAACGGGATGAACGGATCGAGACTCGTGCTTTGATCTTCCGGATCAGATCCCGGTTGCCCAATCTCCAACGCCGAGTGAGGACGATCTATGGAGAATACTACAAGAAATCACACTCAAAACCCTAGCTATTTTCGAGAATCCCACCTTGAGGCTCACGAAAATAATGCACAATTAATCGAGGATTAACCTCGATCTTATCTCTTACCTTATATTTATAATGCATTACCATAATCCCATAAGGAAAGGATCCATGCATATCCCATAAATATAATAATATCCTTATGGATAAAGAGGATCAAATCCTTACCATAGAGGGTTGAGGGCCGATTTCATCAAGAAGCTACGGGCTGGACGGGCCACCAAGGATCAAATGCAAGGAATAAAGATGGGCCTCAAATAAATTAATTATCTTATGTTCACCTGTAACATAAATTAATTTATAAACATTTATTCATGCCACTAGAGAATAAATGCCGACTTACCCTTTATTACCGGGTTGAGTCGGGCTTGCACTTAGACATTACGAATCTCAGATTTAAGATATCGACGTCCATTAATTATTTATAGCATTCTCGATCGCTAAAATAATTAATATCTTTAATTCCTTAAGTAGTACCACTCAACCTTATTATTGTACTTGAGCTAACTCAACCTCGCAGGGTTTAGTACAATAAACCTTTGAGCTCCTTAAGGGGACGTCATCATCCTAAACGGATACGGTAACTCGATACAGATAACTAGCATGACATACAAGCACTGCCACCACCCAAGATGCGGAGAATATTGGGTTAGAACATATAACCCTCACCCATAATAAGTCAAAGTGATGGTCAGCAACTCATACTCACCTAATACCTTATCGAGGTTTAGATCTTTGTAAGTCACCGAGATCTTGGTTCTTCACGACGGTCAGATAGAAGAACTCATCTCACTGTGATCCATCAATACATCGAGACGCATCAAAGATAGACAAGCAACCAAGTCAAGTCACTTCATATCTACACGCAGCCTATACCGACAACTCGTCCTCAAGTTGTCTCATTTGTGATCCTTTTATATCTCATTAAACTCGACCAATCATACGAGTTTCGTGATCTTCACACAATCGTATGATCTAACTTATATATGAGATAAGGGGACTCGATATATGCAATCAAGTATTCAATTCAGATAGAGATTGTAATAGTGGTAACAGAAACATTGTATACAAGCTCAACCAAACGCGCCAAGATATAAAATCCAACAATCTCCCACTTATACTAAAGCAAACTTTTAGTATACAATGTGTCTCTACTAGCTATTACAAACAAAACCATCACTTTGCTTCTCCCACTTATACAAAAGTTTCCTTTCTAAGTGGGTGCCATCAAGCGCAATCCAAGTCCTCGAACGTGCACTTCGTAGACTTTTTGCGGCAGGCTCTTTGTGAATGGATCCGCTAGGTTATCCGTCGTATCAATCTTTTCAATCAACATGTCCCCTCGTCTCACGATTTCTCGTATGACATGTACTTTCTCTCTATGTGTTTGGTCGCCTTGTGGGTCCATGGTTCCTTCGAGTTTACATCGCACCGAGTTATCACAAGAACTATGATACTCTTGGGCAAACCAGGTACCACACCTAGATCCATGAGGTAGTTCTTGAACCATACAGCCTCCTTAGCAGCCTCCGAAGCGGCTACATATTCGGCTTCCATGGTAGAGTCCGCAATGCATCGCTGCTTTGCACTCCGCCAGATACGGCTCCACCTCCCAAGGTAAACACATACCGAGGTAGACTTTTTCTCATCACGGTCACTTGAAACCGAAGTCAGATAACCCAAAGGCATTAGACTATCTCGCATGGTAAACCGCCTATAATCTCGAGTTATTTTCGTGTACTTGAGTATATGCCATCGCAGTCCAATGAGCTTGTCCAGGTTAGATCGATATCTAGCTACTATGCATATCGCATAGCGTATATCGGGTCTCGTGACATAGCATTACGTACATGAGACTTCCTACGGCTGAAGCGTAAGGAACTTGTCTCATTTCCTCTATCTCCTTTGCAAATATAGGTGATCGCCCTTAGATAAAGGAGCACCATGTCTAAAAGGTAGCAATCCTTTTTGGCGGTCTCGCATACTAAAACGAGTAATCACAAGATCAATGTAAAACGCCGAGATAAGCTCAATATTTTCCTCTTGCGATCTCGTAAACCTTGATCCCAAGAATGTACGCTACATCTCCTAAGTCTTTCATTTGAAACCGATCGGATAACCAACTCTTTACGCCCGATAACAACTTCACATTGTTGCCAACTAGAAGAATGTCATCTACATAAAGTGCAAGAAATACCACATCACCATCGACATCTAAACGATACACACAACTCTCGCTAGGCAACCGGGTAAATCCGTAGGATTTCACCACATCGCCAAAGCGTAAGTTCCGTGATCGTGAGGCTTGCTTAAGCCCATAAATGGACTTCTTAAGCTTCCATACTAGATGCTCTTCACCCTTCACTACATAACCTTCGGTTCTTTGCATATATATGTCTCTACTTTCCTCAAGGTAACCGTTAGAAAAGCGGTTTTCACATCCATTTGCCAAACCTCTAGGTTCAAGTTGGCTGCTATGGCCGTAAGAATTTCGATGGACTTGAGCATTGCTACAGCGAAAAGGTCTCGCCGAAATCGATGCCCTCAACTGAGTGTACCCTTTCGCCACAAGCCTCGGCTTTAAAAGCCAAACCTCTCCATCCGAATCTATCTTCTCTCAGATACCCACTTACTACCTATGGCTTCCTTGCCATCCGGTAGAGGTGTCTTTTCATATACATCCATAGTCAGTTATGGACTCAATTTCTAAGTCCATAGCGGTGTGCCATGATCTTGCATCAATATCTTCAGTATCGCCTCATTGTATGCCCATGGGTCGATTATTGCATGTTCGTTTCCCGACTAAACCAAGATTCACCCACGAACATAAATCGCCGGGTCGACGAACAACCCTCCCATTACGACGAGGCGCCATCGCACAATGGCAACGATGGGTGCAGAACTTGTGGTTCTCTATCTTGCACAACTTGTCGGGTAGGTACCACTTGTACGGTCGGTATCTCCGGTGGAATTCGACCCACTTCAATTTCTTGAAGTATCTTGTGTCGATCCTCCCACTAGACTCGACATCTCGCACTTTCGCCTAATCGGTGGTGGAATACGATCATCTTCTAATTCTCAAGAATGATTTCAACTTTGGATTTATGATTTTTCATATAATCCTCTTCTAAGAATCGGGCATTAGTGCTAATAATGACCTTTCGATCCTATTAGACTATAGAACAAACCACCTTCGTCCTCTCAAAGACAGGATAGCCATCCTTATAAAGCGCGATATAGAAGGTAAGTCGAGTATCGTATCCGCTAGCTCAACGATAATTCATCTAGCACATAAAATTAGGTGAAAGGTTTTAAGGGCTTGAATTTAATCCAACTAACCAATGTAAAACAAAGCAACAAACACCGGAAGATAAAATGATAAGAGAGACTAACCCAGGATGCATTAATCCTATCCACAACGCTTGTTTATCCTTCTTGCCAATTTTAATCACAAGATGGAAGATCACAAATATAACCAACAACTTCAATTACGACAATTGCAAAAGAGATTACGAGTTTTTCCTACCATTCTAGATGAAAACAAGTAACTCCAAAATGATCACTAAGAATATGCTTCCTACGAATATCTTATCTCGCCACGACTCAAGGCTTATTCGATCATGTATTCAAGATCGATTGACAATTAATACACGTAATTCAACTAGATATGCATCAAGATTGATCAAATCAACACATATAAATAAGCACCAAGAATCATGAATCAATGCTCGGAAGGTAAATAGTGATAATGTAAATCACAACATATAGGATCGAATCATGCAAACCCTAGATCAAGACGAATTTTAGCTACGATAATTAAATTACCAAAGCAATAAATAATTAAATAAAACATAAATTAAGATAGATAGATAAACCGTAAGAATCCACGAAGAACAATTGTAGCGACTTGAATCCGGAAGAAATTTCAATTCTAATACTAAATTATGAAATTGGAATGAAAATACTTAAAGAAAAGCTAAACTAAATTAAACGGGAAAAGAACTTGCAAAAGAAAATAAAGAAGAATTTGTGTTCTGCTCTGGAATGGTGTTCATAAGCTACTGTTCTATCTCCCTATTTATAATAAAACATAAGCTCCCTTTTTTCATAAATTCCCCAATCCTATTCTCGACTCTAATTCATCCTATTCGACTGATTCAATCCAATTCTTACCGGATTAGAAGTATACATGGACTAGGTGTCTCAAATTGCTGAAAATTATGATTTCGCGAGTTTTTCCTTGCGACCTTAGGTCGCGAGCAAAAACTCGAATCGCCTTTTCTCGGCTGCACGCCACGTTGTTTCGCTCCTCTCTCTCGTCCGACTCAATTACAATTCGCTTACGCCACGGACTCCTATTGAGATGATCTTTAACATAGTCAACTTTGTACATCCATCCTTATCAAATCCATTTCATCATATTCAACGTCGTTTTCAAACGCTTCTTCGCATGAGCTCATGATGGGCTATTGATTCCTCTTTATCGTGATCCACCTTTTGACATTAAAACCTATGCTAAAATGACATGAAATACACACGCATAATATCTTCCAAGGTAAACATAAATATATCAAAAGACAACTCAAAAGATCACTTATCACTTAGAAACGCAAACTAATATAGCTTATAAATCATGTAAAATGAGGCTTATCGTTGGTTTAAACTAAGCTTGCGCCCAAACCACAACTCGAAAGGGTCTTTCGATCGACTTGGATGGTACTAGATTTAGCAAGTATGCCGTCGTTTCTAAGGCATACCCCCAGAACGAAATAGGCAATGCTGCATAACTCATCATTGATCTAACCATTTCCAAAAGAGTCCTATTTCTTCGCTCTGACACACCATTTTGTTGTGGTGTGCCGGTGTAGTGAGTGGGAGGTAATCCCACACCGCACCAAATAGTCCATAAACTCGTTATCGAGGTATTCGCCACCGCGATCGGATCATGATGACTTGATACTTTTACCAAGCTTCGCTCCACTTCCGCCTTGAACTCTTTGAATTTCTCAAAGCATTCGACTTGCGGTGAAGCGGTATACGATCCGCACCTTGAGTAATCATCAATGAAAGTGACAAAATACTGCATTCTCCATGAGCTTGTGTGTACATCGGTCCACACAGTCGAATGGACTAGCTCCAACACTTCTTTGGCTCTATAACCCTTCGCCTTGAAGGGTCCGGGTCGACATCTTACCTTCTATACAGATTCGCAGACTAGGAGCGAGTAACCGTGAGATCACCCAACGCCCATTCTTAGCCGTCTTTGGATCCTATTTAGATTGATATGACATAATCTAAGATGCCGAGAAACGTGGTGTCGCTTCATAAGAAAACTTTCTCTTTTAAGGTTTGATGTAGATGCAACATAGTTATAGGTATTATGTTTGGCGTAAATAGTATAAAGCTTAATTATATAAAGTGCCAACGCAGATAACTTCGCCATTTCTTATGATAGAAACACCACTATAAAAATAATGTAATATCCATGTATAAATAATTTCAAACAGAACAAGGTTCCATGAAAATCCGCACATATAAACGCCCTTTAAAACTAAAACTGCTTTTATCAAAACATAAAGAAACATCTCCGACCGCAACGGCCTCGACTTTCGCTTGCGCTGCCCATGGACATCGTTATCTCGCCATCACTCGCCTCCCTTGTCTGCAGGAACCCCACAAGGTGTAATAAACATGGTCGATCGACCCGTATCTACTACCCATGAATGAGTAGAACAAGTCGCTAAACATGTTTCGTTATTAAAGCAAATGGCGTACTGAGCCTTGAGCATAGGGCACTTGGCCTTCCAATGCCCGCCTTGCCGCACTTGAAGCACTTACCCATCTCCTTTCGCTTCTTTGAGCCTCCGGTGGCATGCATGTTCTTGCTCCCATTACTCCCACTATTTTCCTTGCCTCTACCACCATTGGTGCCCCTTTTTCTTTTTCCATTTTGCAATGAAAAATTTGGGCCCCTAGATGTGCTAGCAAGAGCATGTTTTCCTTTGCCCATAACTCCTTCCGCGGCCACGAGATCATTGAGCAACTGACTAAGTGTATACTCGGTCTTGCTCATGATCGCATTCACGCAAAAATTCTCAAAAGACTTGGGCAGTGTGTTGAGGATGATATCGACCTTGGCTTCGCCGTCAATACCTCCTCCCAACTGATCAAGACTATCCATGAGATGAGTCATGTGGGAAACATGTTTATGGACCGAACTTCCTTCTTCCATCTTACACGCCAAGATTTCTCTCATTGTGTGGAAGCGGACTGTCCGATCCGATTGCCCAAACTTACTCTCGAGACTTGACCATATTTCGTCCGCTACCATCGATCGATGTTGCAATGCAAGCCTTTGGACATAGTGGTCATCATATAGCACTTGGCCATATTGTTTGACTTATGCCAAAGTCCGCCGACTGACTCGCATTGCTCATTAGTCGACGCGTCGAAGTGGCATCGGGTTTGGGAGTAGTGAGAACAAACATGTGTTCTTCAATGATAAGAACATATTCCATGTTTCATTTCCACTCGATAAAATTTGGACCGGATAAGGATTTTGTGCGAGCATATTGATAATCGGTGTAAGAGACATATCCGAAAAGATAATGTAAACACATAAGCATACGATCGCACATAATTCGTAATAATAATATTGTAATCTTTTGATAAAACAATATTGATTGAAACCTCCAATCGCCCAAGGAATCCAACATGCAAGCCACGCGTGTGGACGCTACACGTGAACCCCAATACTAGACTAAAATATACCTTTAGTCGCTTAATTTCAATCCATGTCAACTTATCCTTATGATAAATGAAATTAATGATTGGACCTTACTAGACCACATCACTATCGCAAGAAGGACTTCATGGGAAGTTGTACTTGAGGTGATGTCTAAGCAATGACCACAATTTTAACGTGAAAATGAATTCTTAGAATTGGCATACCACTCGGACCATACCGCCCAATTCAAATTCTTTTTTATCTCATTTTAAAACTATCTCTAGAGAACTTATGAAAATCGCACATGCAAGCCCACGTGTGATCGTTTACATGAAACTCCCACTTCTCAATAGATTTAAAATGTTTTATTTAGAAATCTCATCTAACAAACTTATGACAAACAAAGGCAAGCAAGCCACGCGTGTGGATCGCGTTTACTCACAAAGGCGTATCACTTTGTTTAGAGATCAAAAGTGGAGGTCTGACATTTTAATTTAAAAATTAATATGTCGGGTTTACTTGCTTAGTCTTTTGTTTAAAAGGTTTGTCCATGCAGATCACGTAATCCTAGCATGCTTTTCTATAGAACTCAACATGTAAAACATGCTCGCGAATTCTAAACTATGCTTGAAAACGCGATAAACCTAGCATGCTTACTATGCGCATCCAATCACGAAAATATATAATATGTTTGTCTACGTAATTTAAACATACATAGCATGCTTCTGCATTATTTTAAACATCCACGACATGCAATGAACAATAAAAATAAAATAAAACGTTCATCGTGGCCCACTCGTGGAACTTGCACTTTTCCCGCCTAATCTATTACATAGAATTGCAGTAAAGATCTTCATCAATTTCAAAACAAGCCTCGCGCACAGGCACGGACCGGATTCGCAAACCGGATTCGCCAAAACGGGTTCGGCCGGAAAACGGGTCTGGTCGGGTTTGGGCGGGTCGGCCCAAGATGGGCCGGGCAGCGCCAGGCACGCCCCATGCGCCAAGACAAGACACCGCCGCCGCCTCCCTCGCGCCGCCGCCGTGCGCGCGCGACGCCTCGCCCACCGAGTGCCACACGTCGCCATGAGACGCCGCCGCCACCGCCGACCGCCGAAGTCACGCGCGCTGCCTACCGAGGTCGTCGCGCCGCCGAGCTCGACTCGCCGAGGCGTGTCGAGCCGCGCCGCCCATTGCTATCGAGGCCGCCGAGGACGACCTACCGAGGTCGCTGCGCGCACGGCCCGCCGAGGTCACCGAAGCCGCCGAGGACGACCGCCGAGGTCGCCGAGCGCGCATGTGTTGCCGCCAGGACGACTGCCGAGGTCGCCGCGCGCGCGCCCGCCGAGGTCGCCGAGCACCGCCGGGACGACTGCCGAGGTCGCCTGGCGCCGCCGGGCGCGCTCGAGGTTTCGCGCACTCAGCACGCACGCGTGGCCGAAGCGCCGCCGGGCGTCCGTGAAAACGCGCGCGCGCCGCCGCGGCGCCATTGCGCGCCACGCATGACCCGCTCGCCCGCACGCCTCGTCGCCGAGCCGCCGAGAAAACACGCACATGCCGGGCGGCGGATCGCGAAGCGCCGCGCACGCCAGCTGCGTTGCCGCCCGCACGCCGTCCGCCGTGAGCATAGTTTTTCCGACGTACCTTCATCGTCTCGTTCTTCGTGCATTCATCTTCGTTCTTCTTTTACAGATAAGATTTACAAAAAAACAAATCTAATCTAACCACGGTATTCTCGTGGTGAAAAACAAAAACCGACGAAGATAAAAACGAGCCACGATGAACGACAGATCCAACAATTAATTAATTACGCACGTTATAATCAAACGTGAATTAATCCAACAGAGCCAAGATACTGATCCCAGGCTCTGATACCAATTGATGGGAAATCTAAATTTTAACCCTCTCCCGAGGATCTATCTTGGATGTTTAATTCACCATACATTGATTATATGCCTAACATGCACCTATATAATTAATTGCAACACGTAGGGGTTTTCTCGTGTTTACCTTTGAATCTGTCGGGGATGAACGGATGAACGGATCGAGACTCGTGCTTTGATCTTCTGGACTGTATCCCGGTTGCCCAATCTCCAACGTTGAGTGAGGACGATCTATGGAGAATACTACAAGAAATCACCCTCAAAACCCTAGCTATTTTTGAGAATCCCACTCTTGAGGCTCACGAAAATAATGCACAATTAATTGAGGATTAACATTGATCTTATCTCTTACCTTATATTTATAATGCATTACCATAATCTCATAAGGAAAGGATCCATGCATATCCCATAAATATAATAATATCCTTATGGATAAAGAGGATCAAATCCTTACCATAGAGGGTTGAGGGGCCCGATTTCATCGCCAGATTCGAGCACTGGATGGGCCGACCAGGATCAAATGCAAGGAATAAAGATGGGCCTCAAATAAATTAATTATCTTATGTTCAAATTTTAACATAAATTAATTTATAAACATTTATTCATGCCACTAGAGAATAAATGTCGACTTACCCTTTATTACCAAGTTGAGTCGGGCTTGCACTTAGACATTACGAATCTCCGTATTTAAGATATCGCGACGTCCATTAATTATTTATAGATTCGATCGCTTAAAATAATTAATATCTTTAATTCCTTAAGTAGTACCACTCAACCTTATTATTGTACTTGAGCTAACTCAACTGCGGGGTTTAGTACAATAAACCTTTGAGCTCCTTAAGGGACGCCATCATCCTAAACGGATATGGTAACTCGATACGATAACTAGTATGACATACAAGCACTACCACCACCCAAGATGCGGAGAATATTGGGTTAGAACATATAACCTCACCCATAACAAGTCAAAGTGATGGTCAAGAACTCATACTCACCTAATACCTTATCGAGGTTTAGATCTTCGTAAGTCACCGAGATCTTGGTTCTTCACGACGGTCGATAGAAGAACTAATCTCACTTTGATCCATCAATACATCGTAGACGCATCAAAGATAGACAAGCAACCAAGTCAAGTCACTTTATATCTACACCACGCCCTATACCAACAACTCGTCCTCAAGTTGTCTCACCGTGATCCTTTTATATCTCATTAAGCTTCGACCAATCATACGGACTTCGTGATCTTCTACACACATCGTATGATCTAACTTATATATGAGATAAGGGACTCGATATATGCAATCAAGTATTCAATTCAGATAGGAGATTGTAATAGTGGTAACAGAAACATTGTATACAAGCTCAACCAAATCTTTCAAGATACAAATCCAACAATTACACAGTGTTTCGGTAATCTTCAAATGTTGGATTTTGCCCATATATATAGGGAGAGATAAGAATAGAGTTGTTAGAGGGCCCCTAACTATTCAAATTCTTCCATTTTATCTTTGAATACTTTTCCGTTGAATCCTTGTACATTGCCGTTAGATGCCTGCATCATCGTACATTGTAACTCTGCAACTCTGTAAATGTGGCACGATGTGTCAGGATCCTTTGCAGATACGCTACAACACGTGTCGGGTCAAACACTCAAGATAAAAGAAACTTCGTGTTTCTTCAGTCGATGAGACTCCGTGTTTTATCAGCTTTGACTTCAGGCTTGGGCCAGTCTAGACTTTCCCATCTTTTATCAGCAGTCTGGACTTTCCTCTTTTATCAACTTTGAACTCCTGAGTCAGTATGATGCATCAGCTTGATGTAGATATAGTCAGCTTTGATCTTTCATCAACCAGCTTTAACTACAGATAGCTAGCTTTGAATACTGGTATATAACCCATCTTTGACTTTAACTCAATCAGTCAGTCATCTGCCTGAAATAACAGTTAGTCATTTCTTCGACCCATTCTTGTCAGCAGCGCTGAGTCTTCAGTCTCTGATCTTTAGTCTTCAGTCTTCCGACATCAGTCTTCAATCTTCGACTTTACCCTTATAGTAGTTGTCCATCAATATCGTATCCGTTCAGTCTTTAGACTTCAGTTGGCCTTCCTTCAATCTTCAAACATCAACACGCGATCCTTCAATCAACTTCTCTTCGATTGCGCTGGTATTGATACTCATATGAGTAAGGTTGGACATAGGTACTGCTTCGAACTTCATCAGTCTTGGGCCTGTCCAAGCTGGTAGTTTTGTTGAAACCTGAAACAAAAACTTCCAACTCGAAAACTAGTTAGCAACATTTGTTACTTCGGCAAGACAATCATCCGAGGTTTTGGGATCAAATCAAAACACACAGTTAAGATCTATGAATTCTTGACACTTAGAAAATTCCCAACATGCATAAACACTTCAAATAATGCATTTTTAATGTATGCATGTATCTCATTCTCGTATATATGTATTTATCTCTTCTCTAATCTGCACAAATATTTTTGTTGTAGATAATTTCTTTCTTTCTAGCCAATCCCCTTTTTTGAATTATGAAGTTAGAATGTAGCGATCTAAACAAGAGAATAAAATTCGGAGCAATCAATTTTATATGCATATTTGTATTTAACAATATGCACGGTTAAATCATATGCATTTTTTTATTTAACAACATGCATGCTTTTATTTGGTATCACATAACAAATTAAATTAGTATTATATCCTTACTAGCGAAATCATCGCCCATCAACTCAAAAAATTGAAAAATCTTCACCATCTGATCAATGATATGAATGGATTAAATTGATTGCTACATACTACCTAAGGTTTGAGTACTATATGATCCATCTTCTCTATCTCACACACACCATATGATCAATGATAGAAATTTAGTTGTTTTCCACTGTAAACCTTAGAATGTTAAAATTCTTTTGCAAATTCTAACATTCTTAAGGTTTAAAGTGGAAAACAACTAACTCTCCACATTATTTTATTCAACTTGTTCTTTGTTCTCTGAAAAAATAGACCAGATCACCCAATATTGGTCCAAGCGCTAGTCTTATTAGGTATATGGGAGAGAATACCCCTACATCCAAATCTTTTCGGTTTGTTCAACAAGAAGTCAAGTTACTTGAATCCTTCAGATTCAGATAGATTTATCATGAAATTTTGTTTAGATAACATCATACTCATAACTATACAACTCATTAGTTGGATCACTATCTTTGTGAGTAGATGCAGAAGTATGAGCCCTAGTTTATACTCACTTGAAAATTTTATTTTATTATTAAGAAGTCGGGATCAGACATGTGTAAATAATATTAGCACTTCTTCAAGTAGGTAGGAACCTAACCTCAGTTTTTATTAAATTACTTATTTTTTTCGTGTTCTGCAAATTTTATGACAATTCAATATAAGCAGTAAGAACACAAAATTTGTAGATGTTCAGAGTATCTCAAACTCTTACATTCGTTGTATACTATCAAAGTAGGTTATAAATTACTTAACATGTGATTCACTTACTTATAGTGGAAAGAACATTGTCTAGCTTCCGTACCGCTTGAGAGCTAGACCTAGGAGTGTAATCCTAGACCTCTTCAACTACAACAAAAAGCTTTCGATCTATAAAGTATGATAACTTATTTGCAAAATCACAACTTACTACTATGATTGGATAGATGTGTGAAATATAGTTTTCCAACTGGGTGAGCCTTTACAATAGGTACAAATGTAAGGCTAAACTCACTAGTTCTTAGGCTATAATAGCAAATGATCTTAGTATATAAAAATAGAAGTGAGAACTAAGTATGAACTTGAAAACTAAGCACATGAGAATTTTGAGGATTTTCGAGTGCGTACATGAAAACCTCAGAGCTTGAGATCTTTTAAGCTTGATAACTTGTAAGATTGAAAATTATCATAACCTTGTTTGAATCCAATGCCTTATATATTTATAGCTAGGGAGATAAAACTATCTATTGGAGAGGGAGATTTTATCCTTACTATTTCTGGTGTTTAATGGTACCTTGAAGAATGTATGTTACCAAAAATCAAATGTGTACAGTTGTAGATACTTCTTATTGGTCGAGTGTTAGTTGGTAGTTAACTATCTTTTTTTTTTACTCCATTGACAAGCTTTGACCTCGTTCTGTCTGACTTGAAGCGTTGTTACTAAACTCTTCAGGTATACTTGCACTTCATTGGAAATACAACTTTACACTTGGGGAGGAATGCATAAACTAATCAATTTTAGTCTACATTTGTTCAACTACATTTGTTCTTTGTATTCTTCTTGTTCTTGTTGCTTCATGTTGTTGATTCTTCAGCTGTAATATAAAATTGAACACAATTTCTACGAAGCCCCCAACCAATGAGCTTATCTAAACCTGAGCAACTACACAAGTGTTTGGCTTATCATCATTAGAGGATTTGAAATCTAATCAAAATTTAAGTATATAAAGTAGTCCCAACACTAACTAATAGGCCTTGCACCATCATAAAGAAAAGTTTAAATTTTATTTTTTGGGTGGGGTCTAACATAACACCAAGAGTTGGGGAGACTCAAACATCCTTCGTTATAGAAACCTCCCATGAATAACTTCATCCAATAGTACACATGATAACACTCTATTTTGCATAGTTTTTCCCCAGTTTGGATATCAATTTTCACCTGTATTTAGATGCAGATTTCATATTATCAGTATGATTTCAGTATTTTGTGAAGATATCATGTTTGGGTATTATTTTAAGGATTTTTTGTAGTTTTGACGTGATTTGGAAGCGAAAATAACGCAAAGCTTAAACCTAGCTTCAGCGTTGGATATAAAGAAGTCGAAACTGACACCGGAGATTGGAACTGAAAAGAGTTAGTGAGATAAAAAGTTATGAAGTCAAAATTGAAGCCCAAAATCAAAGCTGATACTGGATATTGAAAGATACAAATGATGCTGAAGCCTCTCAGTCGCGCTTCAAACTGAAGAACCAATCATGTTGATGATTCGTCAATCAGAGGTCTGTGATTCTCGTTAATTCTTCCTTATTTCATGGTAGTTTGCTATCTC